>APFE030114723.1:517917-609102 GCA_000404065.3 Pinus taeda | reverse complement strand
GAGTAAAGAGAGGTAAAATCTATCAAAGTGCCATGAAAATATTACATTTATCCATCATCTACAAGTAAAAATAATCAACCATAGTCAAAACAGTGTTTTTTGACCAAAAAAGTCATTTTTGGAAAAGTTAGCTCTCACATCCGCGCCCCCTGGCTCTCATGTCCGCGCACCTTTGCAGCAACTTTTGAGTGGGTTCCACTGGTCCAAATTAGGTGCAAGATGGCGCATTGGAAAGATTTGTCTGTCTACTTTCCATCCCAAGTGGAATTTATGAATTTGGTGTTGTTTTTCCCCCTCAAAAACCATTTCTCCCAAGGTCACTTTCTGCAACTCAAAAAGTGGGCAGAAAGTCATTTTTTTGATGTATTTTGAGCTTTTGGAGGCTCAAATATCAAAATCAAGATTCTCCCAAGTATTGGTAATTTTTATCTTGGCATGCCCTTTCCAAAAATGCCAAGTTTTCAAAATTCCGAGTAGTCCTCCAAAATAGCCGCGCTTGGAACGCAGCGCTTGAAATGGCCAAAACCTGTAAATTGCACAAAAATTTCACAAATGACAAAATTTTCTCCAAATTTCTTGAAATTTGGGCTGGGAGTCCCCAATCAAGTACCATGCTCAGCCAAAGAGGCTTTGGCCAAAATTTGGAGTGGATCGGGCGTTTTCTTTCGTTTTTGTGTTTTGGCCAACCGTCTTTGGAGCACCTTCGTTCTCGCCG
Source organism: Pinus taeda (assembly GCA_000404065.3). NCBI lineage: Eukaryota > Viridiplantae > Streptophyta > Pinopsida > Pinales > Pinaceae > Pinus > Pinus taeda. The sequence continues at coordinate 608,387 of APFE030114723.1, read as the reverse complement.
GTATTTTTGACATTTCTCTCAAAACCATGACACCTGTGTAAAAAGTGAAGGAGGTTTTTCTTCTTTGGCATGTTATGGACAAAAACCTCTCTCAGTTTCCCAAAATTCATCTTTTACTGATCTGAAACATCATTTGAGTGAAACTTGCCCCGATGTGTGAAACAAGGAATTTTGTCGAAATGAAGCGAAATGAAGGGGATAGGGGGCTTCTAAATTCTTGGGGAAATTTTTGGGAGTGGGGAGGGATGTTAGGAAGCAGGGGAAAGTGGAATCTCAGAGATTGAGTGAGGGGAAGGGGTCCAAAAGGGAAAATCATAGGCCAAACCTAGAAAATTGCCAAGTTGTAGTTAGAAACTAGGGTTTGTGGAAAAATGAAGAATTTGGGGGATCTCAGTGATGGGAAGTGCTTGATAAGGTACTTAAGGATAGGGTAAGGTGTATGAACATCAGGAAACAATTTTTGCCATTGATTTGACCATCCAAGAGAAATTGGCTTTCAAAACCCTAGGAGAGGGAAATGAACTTGCCAAGGCACAACTGAAGCATGAACAAGATGTAAAATGACTCATTAGACACTGACATGATAATGAAAACCCTATGAATGATAATAGACTCAGCTGAATAGTGACATAGGTTTGCATTTGGGCAACTTTGAAAAGAGTGAGAGCAAACCCTAGACCTAATGCCTAGTGACCAAATTTTGCTTGAAGACTCACTGAAATGACAAAATTTGACCTTGACACTTCAAAATAACTTTGTAAGAGCATGTTTGATCACTGGAGGAAGGCTGTAAAGACTGACACTAACATAGACCACATAAATGGCATTTTGAAGGACCTTCAAATCCTCTTTTTCTAAGATTTTCCCATGTCAAAATCTTTTTATGCTGAACTAGCCACATGAATAGTTGATCTTCATCTAGTGAGGGTTGCTCTAAAGGTTTTTCCAAGTCTTGTCAATATTTGGATGGTCGAATCCGGTGATTATACTTTTGGCTTCTTTGAGGTTGAAGTTGCCCTCATTGTTTCTACCCCACCTTAGTAGATCATTCGAGGTTGAAGTTAAAATTTGCCTCTTTTCTACAATCTCTTCAGGAACTTTAGCTTGGGCTTTCGAAGGGGCCTCAACATTGTAATCTGGAACTTTCTAGATTCTCCATTGCCCTTCCTCTCTAGACTGATCCCAAAAGTCCCTTACACTTTTTAGTCCTTTGTTAAGGGTGTCATTTTTTATGCTGTCTAGACCTTCTCTGCAGAGATTTTGTTCCTGCTACCAGTTGTCCTCCCAGAACCAGGCAAGATTCCCATTTCTTATCTCCCAGAAACTATGTTTCTGAACTAAGGCCATATTCTCCCAAGCCTTGTTCCAGATATGAGAAACCCTAATGTGCCCTGACATTTGAATGTGGTCCTTTTCGTGCTAATCCATTGTATAATTTTGTTTTCATAGCTTGGACCGTGGATTCTTGGTTTCCTTTAGCCATCTTCACCAAAGTTTTCCCCCCAAGACTTTGCTTAGTGTGTCCGGGTCGTGGAGACCTAAATCACCATGGGTTTTGGGTTTGCAACGCTTCTCCCATGCTACCAGGGCCCATTTCTTCTTCTCTTCCCTTTTGTCTCAAAGAAAGTTTCTTTGAATATTCCTGATCTACTGTGAAACTTCTTTTGGGACAGGAAGGGCTAAGAACATGAAAACTGGAATGGTTCGTAGAACAACCTTTGTAAGAATTAGTCTTCCTGCTAAATTCAAAGATCTCCTGGTTTAGTTATTGACTTTGTCCTTCAATTTATTTGTAACTGACTCCCATACTTCCTTATTCATAAGGTTGTCAGTGAGAGGCATTCCCAGATATTTATAGGGAAGATTCTCTCTTTGAAATCCCAGGATTATGGAGAGATTTCTTTGGATGGAAATAGCCGTATTAAAAAAGAAAACTTTTGATTTTGTGAGGCTTACCTCTGTGCCAGCATCCATTGCGAAATCATGCAACATTTGTTTGAAGGCTTTGGCTTCCTTGATGGTGGGTGTACCCTGCAGCATAGTATCATCCACAAATTGTTGATGAGTCAATGTGTCTCCATTCTGAGTGAGTTTTAGCCCCTTGATTCTTCCTTCCTCCTTGGCTGAGTTGATCATTCTGCCCATTCCTTCCAGCATGAGAATGAAAAGGAATGCGGAAAGAGGATCACCTTGCCTAAGGCCCCTTGAAGGCCTGAAGGTTCTTGATGGAGAGCCATTGAGAAGGATAGAGTAGCTTATTGAGATAACCAGGGTCATGACCCACTTTATCTAGTTGTAGTCAAAGCCATAAGCTTTAAGGATTTTCTTTATGTAAGGCCAACTTAGCTTGTCATAAGCTTTTGCTATGTCCAGTTGTATTATCATCCCTGCCTACTTATTGGTCTTGAGGGAGTGCACCACTTCATGAGATTGGATGATATTGTTGAGAATTTGTCTCCCTTCCACATATCCTGTTTGAACCTCTGACCCGAGCGTTGGTAGTAGAGGTTTGAGCATGTTAGCAATAACTTTGGAAATGATTTTGTACATGACATTACATAAAGCTATGGGTCTAAATCTTTCTAGTGTGATGGCATTTTCCTTTTTAGGGATAAATGCTATGAAAGATTCATTAATCGCTCTAAGAATTGTTCTATATTTTCTCGAGTCCTCCGCCACATCTAGAATGTCATATTTGACTATTTTCCAACATGTTTTGAAGAAGTATACATTGAATCCATCCGGGCCTAGAGCTTTTCCATTGCGCATCTCCTTGATTATTTAATTGACCTCTTCCTCCATTACTAGCCTATTGAGATTATAGTTATCTTCCCTGGTCACCAATTTTGGAATGTTCTTTGCGAAGCTCTTAATGAATTGAAATCTGTCTGCAATTGTTTCCTCTGCTATGCTTTGAAAATGTTGCACCAGAACAAATTCCATTTCTTTGTGAGTATTTAAATCTTTCCCTTCTAGATCTAAGAGTTTTATGATTCTGTTATGAGCCCTATGTTTCATGGTAAACTTGTGAAAGAATTTGGTATTTCTCCCCCCTTCCTTAATCCAATTTACTCTAGATTTTTGTCTCCAAAAGATTTCCTCTTACTAACATCTATTGTCCCATTCTTGCTGTAGAGAGTCCGCCTGTATTTTCCTTTCCACTGTGAATCCTTCCTTGACGAGAATTTGATTAGTTTCCTGTAATTTTCTTTATACTTCCCTTTTGGCTTCAAAAATATTCCCGAACTCATTTATGTTCCATTCTTTGAGCCTATGTTTGATATGTTTCAGTCTCTGATGCAGGAGGAACATTTTTGTGCCCTGGGTGGACATGTATTCCACCCACCAATTTCTAATATTAGTGATGAAGTTATGGTGAGTGAGCCATGCATTTTCAAACCCGAAAGGTCTATTTCTTGGGGTTCCAATAAAAGAATCTTCCAACTGGATGGGCCAGTGGTTTGAGCCTCCAAAAGGAAGGATCCAAGCTATCATAGTGTGATCGGAAAGAAGGAGATCCTCTGAGATTATGAATCTGTCTAATTTCGAGGAAACTTGGGTGATTCCCGCTCTCCTGTTATTCCATGTGAAGGTGCCATTGATTGTTTCCATACTTACTAGTGTCATGTTGTCTAGGAAGTCCTCGAATGCAAGTGAGTCTCGTCCTAACCTTCTGCTTCCCCCTTTTTTCTTAAAGGGATCTGATTATGTTGAAGTCCCTTCCCATAATCCAGGGGATAATAGAGTGTCTCTCTCTTAGTTCCTCCAAAGAGGTGAGCAGCTTTAGTTTGTCTTCTACCATTTGAGGACCATAGACATTTGTGATCAAGTAACACTCTTTGTCCCCCAAAGGTTGTATTACCATTTAAAGGTGATTTTTGGATGCTTCTGCATCTATGATTTCAAATTTCTACGAATTCCATAAGGTGATAATTCCCACCGATGTGTTGTTTTCTTTGACTTCAAGAAACTCACATTTGTTGAGCCAATTGCTGTGAAGTACTCTGATCCTGTCTACTAAGCATTTAGTTTCTTGTATAAACACCATGTCTAGTTTTTCTTCTTTTGTTTTGTTACTGAGATTTCTTTGGTTTCTCTTAATACCTAGCCCCCTAATGTTCTAGGTTGTGAGCTTCATAATGATGTGTTTGTGAAAGAGTAAGTGGTAATATTTTTCATCTTACCTGAATTAATCAGGAGTTTCCCATATTTTGACAGGAGATCATTCTTTCTCTTTCTTCCTCTTTTCTTGCCTAGGTTTTTTGTGGAGTTTCCTAATGTAATCTCTTTTTGTTTGACCCCCTTATTCTCTTGGCTATCATGGTTCATTTTGACTCCTGTGGCCTTTGATTGGGACTTGTTATCACCCCAATAAACTCTCATAGGTTGTATCTCGGAGATGCTCAGGAACATTACAAACTCAACAAAATGTTGGAAATGGATGAATGGAAGGGATGATGCATATTCAAGCTAGATAACCACTTCTACTATGCTTAACTCCAGACATGGGTGAACACCCCCAGACTACAAGGCTTTAGACCACCAATCACTCACAGTTTAAGGAATAGGTGAATATGGAGAATACTGAACACACCAAGAGATGCACAAGACCATGTGATGGCTGGCTGCAACCAGTAAAAAGGTCTGCAAACCTATTTCCTAGTGCACAGACAGAATTCCAGCTCTCTGGCACTAAAATAACAGAAACATGCATAACACATTCAATGATACATACTAGATTCTAACACAGAGGTGGGATGATAGCACCTCAAATGCTAAATATCAAGAGCACATGAAAAATACATAACAGGCACAACCTAGAATAGAGAATAAGTGGAAAGTGAGCAATTAATAGCAAAAGAAGCTTGTATTAGCTAAAAATGAAGACCAGACGTTGCAAGTATCAAAGTAGTTACAGTCTCCAGAAGTTGAACCTTACATCAAAACAACAACCATCAACCCTCATCACATATGTGTTATGGGTATATATAGAGTTTGATTACAAAAATGCTTTGCTATTCTATGCGTGGAGGGGTCATAATGGACCACCAACCACTTTAATTCTCTGATGGAGTCTCTGTTATGATCTGATGGATTTAATGAACAAAATTGATCCTCTCTAAAATTCTGTTGTCCTTCTTGAGCAGGTAGAATTTCATATGAAAGAATGATCCATAACTGATAAATGTTGTGATCTACTCAAGGAACGTCCTTCTTGTTCCGACCATAATGCTCTTGAATGTAGTTGTTCAAAAGTAACTGCACCAGGTATAGGTATCTGGCCACCTTCGTTCTTCTGGAGCATAGAATGGTTGTTGACGTGGATGGGCGGAGGAAGAAATTTGGTCGTTGGATTAAACGAATGAACGGCGGGGGATCTATTAGCAGGAGACATTAGGAGAAAGCGAGAACCAACACTCCTGAGCCGTTGGATCTTGGATGGATAGATCGAATGGTTATTAGGGGTGGAAGGTAGACAGACGATAATGAGTGGGAGACGACGGACGAGCGGTAAGCGGTATTTCCCACCACTTATCGGAGGTGGGTGGTATTCATACGTGGGGGAGCGATCGAAATAGGAGGGTGATGTGTGGTGGATGTGACTGGAATAAAACCACTTTTCCCATGGGTTAATGTGCAGGCAGCTTGTGGGAGTAGAACAAGCGAATGTTGTCTGATCATGTCAGAGATGATCAAATGGTGGAAGATTGGTGCACATGTTTTCTATGACTGATGTGACCGGAAAAACTGATGAATGCGCGCGATCACATGAATGTGGTTAAATGATGGCTAAAACTTAGCACTCAGGGGTCAGAGGAATCGTGGAATTACCCAGAGTTTTAGCGGTAAAATGGAGGTAGTGTGTTTGAAAATATAAGCAGGGGTGAAAGGAAATAATGAAGGTGACCAGTGTAGACCTTTTTTGAGTAGAAACCTTGGAAATGAGCGTACTTAGGTCCCTTGAACATCAGCAACCTATAGCAGAGCTAACACTAGCTCCTTCTGCGGATGAGATCCTCCCTGTGAGGTCTCAAGAACCTACAGACCATTGCCTTTCTGATGAAAACAAGTTAACCAAAATTCCTAGTGTTCCATTGGGCATGGAGTCTACTTTTCTTACAATAGACTAAATAAATCAATATATTTACAACTTTAAGGTCCAAGAAGACCTTAAACAACATAAATTTTCAAAAAATGCCCATTAACTAGGCCATCAGAAACTTCCTCTTCTCCCATACTTTGAAGTAGGAAGTTATTGTTCCATTGGATTTAAGAAATAATAAAAGGCCCTGTCCAGAAGCATCAAATTTCCCATGGTTTCCTTTCTTCTCTTTCAGTGCATCCCACTTCAGAACCAAGTCTCCAACCTGAAAATTATCCATTTTTGTTCTCCTGTCAAAAGCTTCCTTGATATTTTTTTGATGTGCTGCAGACTTTTCAACCAGTTGTTGTCTAATCTGATGTACCTCTGCTAAATCAGTGATTCTTTTTGCCATGTCTTCTTCCTCATTTTGTTCTTGTTGTAGGAACTTTGCCATAGGGAGGGTTAACTGTATTGGGAATATGGCCTCAGAGCCATACACCAGCTTGAACAAAGAATTCACTATGGATCTCTCAATGGTCACTCTGTCAGCCCAAAGTGAATATTTGAGCTTAGAATCCCATCTCTTTTTGTTGTCATCCAACAGCTTATTAATTATCCTTATTAAACTCTTGTTGGAAGATTCTGCTAGACATTACCTTGAGGATAATATGAGGTGGAATGAACCAGTTTAATGCCCATTGAATTACGCATCTCCACCAATTCTTTTGCTCTAAAGGCTACTGCATTATCTGTGACTAATTTATGTGGACAACCAAATTTGGTAAAGATGTGCTCTATCAAAAACTTCATGACCACATTATGATCAGCCTTCCTGGTAGGGATTGCTTCAATCCATTTTGTGAAATAACCAGTGGTTACTAATATCCATCTGTGCTGGCCGCTGGAATGTGGATTGATTTCTCCAATAAAATCCAAGCCCCACTACTAAAAAGGTCCTTTTGCATGTATTGGTTTTAAGGGCAAGGACTTCAACTGCTGCCTCCATTTAAATCTTTAGCACCTATCACAAGATTTCACAAATGAAAATACATCAGAAAATAAGGAGGGCCAATAGTTCCCAGCCCTGAGGATCTTATGGGTTGTAGTCTTCCAATAATGATTCCCTTCACACATGCTGGAATGAAATTACTGCATAACCTCTATTGACTGTTCTTTGTCCAAACACCTCAAAAGCATTCTAGATGGATCCCTCTAATAGAGTAGATCTTCATTGATGTAATATTTAGCTACCCTAAGCTTAATAGTTCTGACTTCACTCGTGCTTGAGCCTAGAGGGATTTCTAACTTCAGCATGAATTTAATTATTGTAGAATACCAATCACAAGAAGCTAGATTCTCTGCCATTGATTGCTTCTTTTCTGCTTCAGCTACTTCCTCTTCTTCTGTTTGATCGTTTTCTACAATTGAGCCCGTGCAATTTATATCCAATGTTTTGAAATTTTCTTCAGCTAACAGTTTGGCAAGACCCTGACCTTTGACAAGTTTGGTGGGCTTAAGTTCTATATTGAATTCAGTCAAATTTTCAATCCATTTAGCCCTTCTTCCATCAGCATCAAGCTATGTTAAGACATCTTTTATTGCAACAGAGGGCACATATGCAATTATCTTGGAATGCAGAATGTAAACTCTGAAAGCTTTCAAAGATTTGATAAGAGCATATGCTTGTTTCTCAATGATATCATACCTCAACCCAACATCCCTTAATGTCTTGCTGAAAAATGCCACTGGATGTTCTGAGCCTTCTTCATCTGCCTGTAATAAAACAATTGCAAGGGTGTCATTAGAGGCAAAAGAAAATATATGGAACTCCTTACTATAATTTGGACTGCTTAAAGTAGGAGCTTCCATCATAGCTTTTTTAATGGAATCAAATTATTTTCTTACTGCTTGAGTCCATTTGATCTTTGACCCCTTCTTCAACATGGAGGTAATATGCTTCACTAATTCTGCAAAATTTGGTATAAACCTCCTTACAAAGTTGATCTTGCCCAGAAATGACTCGATATCCTTCTTTGATCTCGGGACCGACAAAGTCTGTATGGCCTTGACTCTTTCCAAGTCAATTCGAACACCTGCAGTAGAAAGAACATGTCCTAACAACTTTCCTTCTTCTAAAGCAAATTGTGACTGTTTAGGATTGACTGAAATCCCAAACTTTCTACACTTCAGGAAAACTTTCTTTAAATGTTGTAAATGGTCTTGATGGCTACTGGAGAATAGCATTATATCATCAACGTAGATGAGGACAAATTTATCCTTCTCTCTCGCAAATGCTATATCCATAGCTCTCTGAAAGGTGGCTCCAACATTCATCAATCCAAAAGGCATTTTGGCATACATAAAAGTGCCCCAAGGAATGGTGAATTCAGTCTTCTCTTGGTCATCTGGGAGTACAACAACCTGATTAAAGCCTGAAAATCCATCCAGCAAAGACATGACTTTGGCCCTTGAGACCTTCTGCAACAAATGCTCCATCTTGGGTAGAGGATAGTTGTCTTTCTTAGGAAATTTGTTTAAGTTTCTGAAATCAACACAAAGTCTGATTTCTCCACTTTTCTTCCTCGCCACTACTAGATTGGCTACCCATTTTGAATTTCTAAGAGGAATAATAATTTTGGCAGCCAACAACTTTTTTATTTCCTTCTCAAACAGAGGGAGGGGCATAGGATTTATTGGTCTCAACTTCTGTTTGAAAGGGATGGTGTCTTTCTCTAAGGGGATTTTATGCTGGATAATATTCTTATCATATGTTTTCAGGTGAATATATTCCTAGGAAAAGACATCAGCAAATTGCTTCATTAAATTGCAGTATTCAGAACTTTGTCAGCAGATAGATGAGTGGAGATATTTATATATCTAGGCTAACCTGGACTCCCTATATCATGCTTATAGACTGCAGATTGGTCTTCTTTTTGAGCAGCCTTGTAAGGGACATCATTCTGTTCAAACAACTTTTCTAAAGGAACTAGACCCTTAGGTATATGATTGCTGGGAAGCTAGACAATGCTATCTTTGCCAATTTTATTTCTAAGCTCGGATTGGGGGCTTTCTTGCAAGGCTTCATTCTCTTAGTCCATTTGCATTTCATAGAATTTATCAATGACTTGCAAGAATATATTCACTTCATCATCATCTTCAAAAACTTTCCAATGCTGGACATTTTCAGGCAAGGATGATCTGTACCTCATTTGGACTTCATAAACTAGTCTTGGAGGCATGGGAGGGATGAACATGCTAGCAGACACAACTAGGGAATTGTCAAGCTAATTTTGGCTCTAGGGATGTATGAGATACAAAAACTATCAAAAGAATCTTTGAGTCTCCATACCTCATCCCTGTATGCTTTCAGCCTTGGGTGCTTTGCTTGAAATGTTTTTTTCACTTATTGAATGATTAGATCAGCATATCCAAACACCTTGATGTTCTTGATTCTTCTGTCTTTAGCTGCATTCATGCCCAATATCAGAGTAAGAATATTGTTTGTGACTTGGAAGTCTAGCTTAAAAGACTTGTGTGCTTTCTTGTTATGGAGATATCAACACCACCGCTGCTCCTACAGTCTCCCTGGAACATGCTCCATCAAAGAACATCTCCCAAACTTGACATCCTTTCTCTTCTTCGGCCTGAACTGTTGGTTTCTTAGGCTGCATTGAGGCCTTCTGAGATTCTTCTATTTGGAGAATACATGCTCCAAAATTAGTGTCCACAGCATAAATGGGATGATTAGAAGGATTCTTTTCATCACTGATGATGTATGCCAACTGTGCTTCTCTGTACAATCTGTGCTTTCTCCTCCAAAGACTAGGATAGTGGCATAAGATAGATCATTCTGCAATGTCCCACCTAGTCTCTCAATCCATCCTTTATACAACACCATGCCAAACTTAGGAGGGACATTTGCTACTACTATGTCCATCACCATGCTCTTCATGGGCAGCTGAGTTAGGCTAATGGCTAAATCTTTTATCAATCCTAGGCATTTCACTTTCCTTGAATCAAATGAGAATAGATCATGGTATGGTCTAGTGATATCAAGGTCTAACACTTCCATGGCTGCTTTAGGAATTAGATTGTGGCTAGCCCATGTGTCTAGTAGGCAGTTGTGGAGGATTTTATCATGAATGGTCAAGGAGACATAAAAATATGGGGGATTATCATCAATAGATTCAATCATGGGGCTCAGCACAACTGCAAATTGACAAAGTCAGTGAAGGTTTGTGTGGCTTTCAACTCAAGAGCTTCAAGGATAGGCTTTCTAAACACTTCACTCTTTACAAGTTCTGATAGAGGCACATATATTTTCAATTTCTGGACTTCTGCTTCAAAGCTGAAAGGGGAAGGGGACTTGTCAGGACGTCTCACCTCTTGAACTGGAGCTTTGAAGATGACTGGATCAGTTGTTGGTCTCTTCTATCTGGTATTCTGAGACTCTGTTTGGACAACAGCTCTCTGGGAAGGATTCTCCTTGACATTATTTGCTTGTGACCTCAAATTATATCTTTGTTGTTCACCAGTGTGCAGAATAGCCTCTCTGTCCCACTTTTGATTGGTTTGGTTATGTATTAATGCTTCTTCGTATTTAGCCAGTGTCAAGAAGGCAACATTTCCTTTATCTTCCATGCAATGTATTTCATCCTCCTCTTCGAATTGTTCCTCTTCCGTGACTACATTTTGAAAAGGAGATTTAACTTTGTGTTCTTCATTTGGTTCTTTACCCCTCTGAACTATTTGCAACTTCTCATTTGCTCTTCTGAATGGGTTTGAGTTTCTAAGAGCAAATGTGCTATGCTGCCTTGTCTTTCTTGAGTTCTGCTCAATCTTCAGCTTAGATATTTTAGCAGCCAATGAATCTATCATCTTAGTCATTTTATCTAGTTTAGGCTCTAATGATGAATCAGAGGAAGAAGAAGCCTCACCTCTCTACCTCCTTGTGTCAGCCTGATTTTTAAGTTTTTCTGCAGCCATAATATTAGATTCTAATTGTAAAGCTGCATCTTGCATATCAGCATTGAGTAGCACATCTTCTTTCTCTTAACAATGGGCAGAAATTAGAGTCAAAAGCATTGGCATAAGTGATTTTGGCTGAGGTGGGGGTTGGCTTTACTTTAGCTGGTATTTTACTATACATACGATTAAATCTCTTATTCAAATTAGGCAATGATTCCCCATTTTATTTCTCCAGGTTACCAAACTCAGTATGGTAATACAACAAGTCCTTTTTATCTCCCCATTGCTTCAAAAATGCTTCATCTAAGGCTTCAATATCAGCAATAGATCTAGGGATCAATTCTCTGAACCACTTTCTAGCCTCTCCATCAAGGCTCTAGACAAAAACTCTTATCACCACATCATTTTCGCTAATGTCTAAGTTATCAGCATAACTGTAAAAAGATTCAAGGTGTTCTTCAGCTGTTACCCCATCTGTACCAGTGAACTTAGGCATGTATTTATGGTATTCTCCTGTAGGCATGGCATTCAGAGGAACATGCAAGACCAGGGGTCCATACCTAGCAGCTATTATTCTTTCCATCTTTGTCAGTGCTTGCTGGCCTGCCATGACTAGAGTAGGTGGAAGGATACTGGTAGATTGAATGATAGGGAAGAATGCAATGGATGGCAGAGACACGAGAATATGATGGACCGTATGGGAAACTTTCTTTAGACTGAGATCCAAAGGTGAACTAACTGTACAAGGAGCTTTATGAATCTCCAATGGTGATTCTTCACTAGAAACACTAGGCTCTATATCTTCAAATGATACATTCTCAACTATAGCCTCTTATTGCAGAGATACATAAGATTTATTAGGCTTACCTGATCATGATGCTCCTTTCTATGATGTTTTCTTCGACTTAACAATCTTCTCAGGGTTAGGCACTAGAATAGCTGGTGATTTCTGAGGATTTCTTCGAGTATGTCTCACAAACTGAGCTAGAAATGCAATGTGGAGTCGCTAAAGGTTGGTCTTCCTCCAGTGGAGTCACTAGATAGATGATTACAACCAAAAATATGCCCAGACTTTATCTATCATCAAAATCTGGAACCATGTCATCTCCCAGGGAAGCTGAGCTTCAATCTCCTCTCCCCGGCAACGGTGCCAATTAATGTTATCACCCCAAGAAACTCTCCTAGGTTGTATCTCAGAGATGCTTGGGAACATTACAAACTCAACAAAATTTTAGAAATGGATGAATGGAAGGAATGATGAATATTCAAGCTAGATAACCACTTCTACTATGCTTAACTCCAGACATGGGTGAACACCCCTAGACTACAAGGCTTTAGACCACCAATCACTCATAGTTTAAGGAATAGGTGAACATGGAGAATATTGACGACACCAGCAGATGTAGAAGACCATGTGATGGCTGGCTACAATTAGTAAAAAGGTCTGCAAATCTATTTCCTAGTGCACAGATAGGATGACAGCTCTCTGGCACTAAAATAACAGAACCTGCATAACACATTCAATGATACATACTAGATTCTAACATAGAGGTGGGATGATAGCCCCTCAAATGCTAAATATCAAGAGCACATGAAAAATGCATAACAGGCACAACCTAGAACAGAGAATAAGTGGAAAGTGAGCAATTAATAGCAAAAGAAGCTTGTATTAGCTGAAAATGAAGACCAGACGCTGCAAGTATCAAAGTAGTTATAGTCTCCAGAAGTTGAACCTTACATCAAAACAACAACCATCAACCCTCATCACATCTGTGTTCTGGGTATATATAGAGTTTGATTACAAAAATGCTCTACTATTCTATGCATGGAGGGGTCATAATGGACCACCAACCGCTTTAATTCTCTAATGGAGTCTCTGTTATGATCTGTTGGCTTTAATGAACAAAATTGATCCTCTCTGATAGGGGTGATTTTAGGGGCGAATGTTCGCCCTTTGGCGAAATTAAGGGGTTTTAAATTTTTAGTGGGTGAATATTTTGTATCATAGTACATTTTTACAAATCACCTCAAATAGCCCACCTTATTTTAAGGGAGAGGGTAAAAAAGGTAAATTTAGCCCTTGAAAGTAGGAGTTACAACCTTCCATTCGCCCATTTTCAAGAATAGGTTTTATTTAAGTGAATCCATTCGCCCATTTTCAAGAATACGTTTTATTTAAGTGAATCCTATTGGCCAAATACCATATTTATAAAAGAGGTATGGTAAATTAATAAAAATATAAATAAATGAGAAGTATGGTAAATAAATAAACATTTTTTATATTTACTCCATAAGTCACCTTATATACATGCAAGGGTGTAAACAAATAAAAATATAAGTAAAGTGGATGTATGGTAAATAAATAAAACGTCTTTTTATACCTACTCAAAAGGTATGGTAAATAAATAAAAATATAGAAAAATTGGACGCATGGTAAATAAATAAAACCTCTTTTTATATTTAGTCCATAACCCTCGTTCTATTTATGAAGGCTCAAGAAAGAGGTTTTATTTAAGTGAATCCTATGGGCCAAATGCCATATTTGTAAAAGAGGTATACTAAATTAATAAAAATATAAATAAACGAGAGGTATGGTAAACAAATAAAACATTTTTTTTATATCTACTCCATAAGTCACCTTATATTTAATGGGTTATATTTAGGTGAAACCTATGGGCAAAATACTATGGGAAAAATACCATGGACTAGATTGTTATTAATACCATGCAAAAAAACCATTATTAACCCTAATATTAGAATTAATAAAAATATGGCACATGGTATTGACCCATGGTATTCACCAACATGGCACATGGTATTGACCCATGGTATTCACCTAGAATGTAGCCTATTTAAATGGGGGAATTAAACTAGCATAGATCCATCTTTACTCGGATCTACTAACCCCCGAGAGGTATTATCGTGATATGTATGCAAACTAGCATAGAGTGAAAAGATATTTGATGCTCTTGGGGCTTGGTGGATCAAGAATGGATGTTGTAATTTAATGTAGGTTAAAAAATTTAGCTTGGTTAAAATAAAAAATAAAATAAAAATAAACTATTAATTTTATTAATTTTTATAAATTACTAATAGTAATTTTTAAGCTCGAGGTTTATGATAACCCATGGTATTGATAATACCATGTTATTCATTTGAGCATAGACTATTTAAAGGGGAAATTCTATCATCTTAGATCCATCTTAATTCTGGGTCTACCAGTTTATGATAACCCATGGTATTGATAATACCATGGTATTCATTTGAACATAGACTATTTAAAGGGGAAATTCTATCATCTTAGATCCATCTTAATTCTGGGTCTACCAAGTGCTCAGAGGGATATATAGGTTGGTTTTTATGATAATGAAGATATTAAATAGACTTAGGAAATTATATTGTAAAAACATCTTAAGGTGAATGGTTAAAGCATAGACATTGGACAAGTATATTTGTATACTTTTGTTTTAGACTGAAACAAATCCAGGGCTAAAAGGAACGGATTGATTGCACTAGTCATCCTTCTATAACTTTCCAACATATGTTGGAGTAAACAGATTGTAATTTGGGTAATTTTTCTAACTGAAAACAGGAACATACTTATGTAAATGTATTGGCAGGGTGGTTAAGAGGTCCCTAGAAGTGATGAATTTGAATTTTTCGTGGTTTTATATATAGTATTCGGTTTTTTCTCATGCTTTCTGTGAATGACACAGGTGAATTTTATCCTACACCCACTAGGTTATCAATATGTAATTTCGTTAATTTTGATTTCAAAAAATATTTTAAAGAAATGCAATGATTTCATTTGTGTATTCAATAAACACAAGATTTTATAATTGAGTAAAATATTCTCCATGCTTGGTGAGATATTCGCCAAAAAATTATATATACATATCATATTATTGATAAAATCGCCTTCCATTTTTCCTATATACCATGGAGATTCGCCAATTTATTATACATGTAAATTTAGGGCGGGTTCTTAAAATTTTCCCTGCTCTCTGATATTCTGTTGTTCTTCTTGAGCAAGTAGAATGTCCTATGAAAGAATGATCCATAACTAACAAATGTTTTGATCTGCTCAAGGAATGTCCTTCTTATTCTTTGGCCATAATGCTCTTGAATGTAGTTGTTGAAAAGTAACTCTGCCGGGTACTGGTAGCTGGCCACCTTCGTTCTTCTGGAGCATAGAATGGTTGTTAACGTGGATGGGCAGAGGAAGAAATTCATCTGTTGGATTAAATGAATGAGTGGTGGGGATTTGTTAGTGGGAGACATTAGGAGAAAGTGGGAACCAATAGTCCTCAGCTATTGGATCTTGGACGGATATATCCAATGGTTATCGGGGGTGGAAGGTACACGGATGATAACTAGCGGGAGACGACGGACTGGTGGTAAGCGGTATTTCCCGCACCACTTTTCATAAGTGGGTGGTATTCATATGCGAGGGAGCGATTGCAATAGGAGGGCAATGCATGGCGGATGTGACAGGGATAAAACCACTTTTCCCACGGGTTAATGTGCGGGCAGCTTGCGAGAGTAGAACAAGTGAATGGTGTTCGATCACGTCAGAGATGATCGGATGGTGGAAGATTGGAGCACATGTTTTGTGTGACTGATGTGACAGGAAAAACTGATGAATGCACGTGGTCACATGAATGTGGTTAAATGATGGCTATAACTTAGCGCTCGGGGGTCAGAGGAATCATCAAATTACCTAGAGTTTTAGAGGTAAAATGGAGGTAGTGTGTTTGAAAATATAAGTGGAGGTGAAAGGAAATAATGAAGGTTACCAATGTAGACCTTTCCTGAGCAGAAACTGAGGAAATGAGCATACTTAGGTCCTTTTAAGATCAACAACCTGTAGCAGAGCTAACAGGACCTTCGAAGGAATAGTTGTTGCACCCTATCAAAGTCTTCTTATGGAAGAGAGTCAATCCTTTTGTTGGTTCCCTATTCTAGAAATTGTTCTAGTTCAAGGTTCACCCTATCAAGAATCTCCTGTAGGTCGTGGTCCTCCATTCCTCCTTCACTTGGGGTCATCTCCTGGTCTCTTCCAACCCCTATAGTGCTTAGTGGATCCTCCTTTAGTTCATTATTTTCCTATGTGATGTCCATGTCGTTCTCTATTCCTTTCTTTGTTGAAATATTCTCCAGGTCCTTACTCCTCCCATTTTCTTCCCTCTCTTCTTCTAAAATCTCAAAATTGTTGTGACTTGGTAGCTTGTTCTCACTAGGTTTCTTTTGGTGCTTTTTCCTCCCTCCTTTCCCCCTGTCTCCCACTTTGGTATATCCTTCAGGGTCTTTTCCAATGTTTCTTTTCAGGTTGTCCTCTATTTTCTTGAGTGGGCATTCTCCGAAGAGGTGCCCGTTTTCATGACATTTGTGGCATCTAAATGGGATATGTTCATAGTCAAATGCATGAACCCATTACTCATCATAAACTTCCAGGATGATTTTATCCGAGAGTGCTCCTTGTTAGAGTCAGTCTTTTTATCCCTCCTTTATAGATCAAAATCTCGTTTATTGCATTTCATCTTAGGTGTCTCATTCATTCCTGTTAGCTGCATTCTGCTAGGAGCATCAATCATTTGACGGAGGAGGCTTTTCACTCATGTTCCTCATGTCTTGTACCTGCTGGTCTAATTTAGTTCATCAAAATTATTTTCAAGTCAGTTGCAGTCATGCTTGGCTTTCTGTTCGACAAAGAGTCATTTTAAGGTTTTAGGGTTCATTAGGTCTAGGGTTTCACTTAATTCAGTCTGAAAAATGTCTAATAATGCTAGTAGGAACATGAGGGAGTTTCAAATAAGATTTCATTGTAAAACATTCATCGCAATAATGCTCGATCATGACTTTTCTTCAAAACTCAGTTTTGAAGACAAATCGTCAATTTCGTCTTTTGTAATAAATGACATGTAATTTCAAAAAAAAATCAGTTGTCAAATTATTCAAGCACAGCCCTGGTCACCTTTTCCAAATTCCATTTCAGCTATCCCTGCAAAAAATAGACAAGAATTTCATCATTCAGCTCAAAAAATCAAGTGGAAACAAAATCAGAGTTTGTATTAAAAACTGAAAGTGCCAAAGTTCTACAAACATTACAAAGTGGGTTATTTGAAATTAAAAATAAAAGTAATTGGGCATATAAGATATTTTTGGTGTTTGAAAAATCCATTGGTATGCCAAAGACATCATTAAGCCATGTCAAATTGTGGAGGAATGAAAACAGGGTTTTGAAGAACCGGCTGTGGGTGAAATTCAGTCACGATGCACACGAAGAAGGTCGTGGCGCATTAGCAAGTTGCGATGCATAGAGATGCACATCATTGTGTAAATTACAACGTGAGTGGTGCACATACTAGTCGCAGCGCACTGGGTTGTGTGCGCGGCACACAGCGCCAACAAGCAGATTTTGTCATTGCATTCAAAGAAATTTCAAATCTTTCGCTCCCATTTGCCCCGAGTAAGTCTGACTGATCTTGCAATTTTTATTGAATAGTATTTGGTGTGGTTTTAAAGTTTGATTTAGAGAATTTGAATGTCGAAATTTAAACCCTAAACTCTTATGAAAAACTGCACTTAGGGTTTGAGTTTGAGTATTAAAAATGACTTTGGTGACAAAATAATCCAACTCTTGTTTCCCTTTCTCATCACTGTAATCATGTCATCATTTTCAATCCCCTATTCCCTTATATTCCCAAGTCACTCATTCCCATTTATCCCTTTCCCTAAACCCTAGAATTTCCCATCACTATCACTTTTCCATATCGTTTGCAAAAAATCCCCAAACCCAAGATTCCTAAATATAGTCAAGTGACTGTTATTACATTTGACTGTAATTACATTTTAAATCTCACTTGACAAAGCTCCACTACACCCACTGTCCATATTTCCCACAGTCCTTTCCTATTTGTCACACATTTGGCAATTGGAAAAAAAGCATCAAATTCTGATTTTCAACAAGTCAAACATTCACTTGGCATAGACTTGTAACACCATGATAGACACTGAGTCATCATATGAACAAGATAGTGATTCTACCACAGAGCTTCATGCACCGAGGAGGCCTCATAAGGGTGGAAAACATGTTAGAGAAGATCCCATCTCATTGACTCAATTGCAGACCTGCCCACTTGCCATGGCGTGTTTCCAACAACAATCATGCTTTCAGTATTGCGTGATGATTGCTCAGATTCAACATCATCAGGAGTTGGCTCGGTTGTTTGTTTTACATTTGCATGATGGTCAAGTAACTCTCGCTGGTGTAAATTTCACCTTGACACCAGAGACCCTTTCTCAAGCAACAGGAATACCAAATGTAGGTGAGGAGTGGAAAAAAAGATAGTAGGTAGAAAGAGTAGATTATGAACCATACATTAGGCCCAACTATGTGAGACAGCTTAGCAAGGTGTTCCCATTCTAGTTTTTGAAAGAATCCTATGTGTCGTTGATGAGACTCATTATGAGATACTTCAGTTGTGAGGGCCACTTCTCACGCCTCTATGCATACCATATCAAATTATTGATGCATTTCATGAGAGTGAAGATGATGAACATTCCATATTTCATGTGTCGAAACATCGAGAGGATGACTACTCTTGTACAGAAGAAGACTCCTGAACAGCAGTACAACAACATTTAACACTATGCGCTCATCAAGATCATTGTTGTACATCAGCTTGGATTACAGGGTATCACATAGGGAGACTTCATTTCTCGTGAGTTCTTCATAGCTTCAACAGCTCATGAGGAGGTTGTCCATGATGCGGATGAACCTTCACATACGTATGGAGGTCAGGAGGTGGAGACCACTAGTGTGCCAACATATGTCACCTATCAGAGAGGCATGAGAGGATTGTTTGCAGTAGCCCGACGAGTACTATCTCCACCTGGGGTGGAAGGGGTCTCATTGCCATCATCAACAACATAGGTACAGGTACAGGACAAAGGCAGGAAGACTATGCAGGATGAGGGCCCTTTAGGAGGCCAAGGTGCTGATTTCATAGTCATCGATGACGATGCTAGCTCTCCTAGCTCAAAGCTGAGGGATATTATTCAGGAGCAAAAGGCTGAGATAGATGCATTGACCGACAAGTTGCAAAGAGCTCAATGGGTCATAACCTATTTGGAGTAGTGAAACAAACAATTGGAGGATCAGCATACGGTCGTGGAGTTGCAAAACATCCGTGAAGACCGTCAGGCTGCCCAAAGAAGCCTAAATGAAATGACACCCATTCAGCAAGAGATAGAGGCTGATCGAGAGATTTGGCTCGAGAGGATCAGCATTCATCTTGAGAAGCTATTGGCAAAAGAAAACAAGGACAAGGACATGCTCAAGCACATGAAAAACCATTATTAGGCACAAACTCATGTTTGCAAAGCGAGGATCAAAATCTTGAAAGCAAGACTAAGGAGGGCACTAAAACGATGCAAAAGGCATGATAAGATTTGAATCTTGGCCGAAGATTCTTTGGCTGAGTATGATACTTGATGATGGACCTTCAGTCCCAATTTCAGCAAATTTGGAGAAAATTTTGTCAATTTTGAATTTTTTTGGCTTCAAAATAGATTTTCCTGCCCAACGCGTAGCGCCACTTGGCACGTGCTTATATTTGGGAGATCCTCTGGAGGAAAACTTTGCATTTATGGATTTTTTATGAAAATTTATGCATGCTCTTGAATTACCTAAGGATTTCATCAAGTTTTAGGTTGCCTAAAGGGTCAAAAACACACAAAAAATGACCGTTTTGCCACCTTTTGCACCCACAAGAAGCAATGTTGGGAGATTGGATTTTTGGAGGGGCAACTGGACACCAAATCCATAAATTCCACTTGGGTTGGAAATAAGATAGGTATGGCTTTCCAAGAAGCTATCATGACCTCAATTTGGACTTTGTGAAGGCCATCAAATTCAGCCTCAAAGTTGTGCTACGCATACAGATTTCAAGCACAACGCATAGAGGAAAAATTACCAGTTTGACTCAGTTTTGCTCTGTTTTTCACCTAGTTTTGCCTAGTTTGACTTTTTCACTTTCCTAATGGAAAATTTATGATGTAATTTGATGAAAATTGATTGATCATGATGTTTTACCTGTAGAGGTAGATTCATTAGTTTAGAGGTTGTTTGAAGCTGAATGAATCAGTTTCCTTGTTTCTAGAGGCATGTTGTTATGTTGCCTAGATTCCAGTTCTCAGTTTAGGATCAGTTGGATCAGTGCCTAAACATGTGAGCTCGAACCCTAGAGGCAAGGATGAGCTATGTTTGTCTATATTATTTTGTTTTTCAGTCATTAGCATGGTTGGAATCTTGAGAAAGCCTATAG
Source organism: Pinus taeda (assembly GCA_000404065.3). NCBI lineage: Eukaryota > Viridiplantae > Streptophyta > Pinopsida > Pinales > Pinaceae > Pinus > Pinus taeda. Next base: position 588,005 of record APFE030114723.1, on the reverse strand, counting down.
CTTCATTGTACACTCACATCAGTATTTTGGCTAAGGAATTGAGACCAAGATTTGGAACATTCTTTGGGATCCCTGTGGCTTTTGTTTTGGTACAGTGCTTTCTTATGTCTTTGTGAATTTATTCATGTGTTATGTATATCATTTTCTCTCTTTATTTCTTCCCATCTAAACAAACAAGAGTGTAAGTAGAATACATTGAAATTACAGTGCTCTACTTGAAGTTTGCTTTAGTTTCTTGATGTTTTCCACTATTTGGAGAGGATTCATGGCTTCCCTTTCCCTCTTAAACTCCTCCTCATTCTAATCCATCCATTAAACTTTATTTAGAGTGCCAAATGAAGTCACCTACCTTGCCCCATTGAAATACTTGCAAGACTGTGCCTCATTCCCTGCACCTAAAATCTGCCTTTCCCTTAGAGCCCACAAAAACATCATTTTATCAAACAAACTCCTTTACATCTATACCTAGCCTATGATCATGAGCTATATCAGTCATCTCAAGCCCTTAGTGATCATAATTAGCTGAGATTGACCTAGAGAGAGCCCTCTTCTGACCTGGTAAGGCTAGCTACGAGGCTGAGCATGGTTTGATGTGGACCTAGAATCTTACCTTTTCAGCCCGAGGTAAATCTAGGCTCTAACATAGTGGTGACCATACTGGGGAATAAAGTTTATTTTCATTGTTTGGCTTTGTAGACTACAGACAGAGCCTGAAGTTAGCCAGGTAGCCTTCGAAACACTCTTGCTTTGCATTAGCGAAAGTAGATGAAAGATGCTTCAGTCAATCTCCGATCTAGTTTATAAACTGAACACCTAATCTAAACGATCACCCCAATACATGTATCAAGTTAGATATGATTGTTGATGGTGAATAATGATCAGACACCAGCAAGGCTGAAATCATTCACCTGGTGACTTCGGTGTTGAAGAGTCCCAAGGTTCAGAATTGTTATGGCGACTCTACCCTTCAAAAATCAGTAGCCTAAAGAATTTCTTGGTGAATTCATTGTTATCGAAATGGTTTCGCTGGATCGAAGGTATGGTCCCATGAGCCGAGATCACATTCCAGGTTTTCCAAATAAAATTCCTAAGGTAGATTGGAAAAGTAATTTGCCTACGTTTAAAGATGATGATAGGAAGGATGCTACTTTACATCTGGTTAGATTTCACATACATATTCGCAAGTTGAAGGTTGATTTTCCTGAAGATTGCTTGATGAAGATATTCATGGCCACTCTGGGAGGTGAACCCAATCTTGGTATGAAAGTTTTCCGTCTACTTTTATTTATTGTTTAAAGGATTTTCATACCATGTTCTTTGAGAGGTATAATGAATCTTATCCATCATTAAATTTAGTTGAAAATTGTTGCAAACATATTTTTAGTTTATTGAAAATCTTGAGAAAGTTTATGAAGATGATGACTTCATGGACGATGAGATCGTGGAGGCCCTGTATGAAAATCGATTTTAGCAACATAAAGAGTGATTAGAAGATACTCAAGATGCTCAGGAAACTTTGCAGCCATATCAAGATCTTAGTACAATGGAAAATGATGAAAGAGAAGGTTTTATTTCAGATCTGTCCATAGAAGAAGACAACATGCATGAAAGTCAAGCTTCAATTTTAGAATGTGATAAAGTCAAGTCAGTGATTTCAGATCTAGATTTAGATCGTGATGATAAAGAGTACCTTTTTCTGAATCCAATGAAGGAAAGCTCCGTTGTTGAGATCATCTGGAATGAAGAAGACATAATTATTGACCCAAGTGTTCTCAGTTCATTAGAACGAAGCCTTCATGAGGAGGTAATCTAGTCATTTCACGAAAAACAAGATGAGATCTTTGTTCAAGTAAGTGAAGAATATTATTTCAATAACTTAGTGGTAAATGATAATTTGGTTGCCATGTCATATGAAGATGATCAACAATATTTGATAATTTCATAAGATCAAGGAATTGTGGACTGTCATTCAGGTTTTTCATGTTTTGAAAAGTTATTTCAAGAAAACAATAATTGCTTGAGCAAAAGAAAACAAAAAGTATTATCTCCTCTGTCTGAAGATGAAATAGATCTACTGCTAAAAGGTGAAGTTACAGCCAAAGATAATGCAGGTCTGCAATATGCACATGGTCGACAAGGTGCTGGTGAAACTTCTTCTTCTTTTGAAAATGATGATAGTCTTGAAATTAGATTTATAGATCAACAAATAGATAATATTTTCCTTCATGAAAATGATAAGGCTGTCATGTTTGATAATCTTGAAGATTGTTTTCTATTTAAGAATGAACTAGACCATGAAGTTGAGGAATACGAGCCTGAGAGAGACAATATGCCAGAATTTCTCATGCTCGAGGAATTTACAGCTAACACTCAAATGGAAGAAGCTTATACCTCTCTATGCCTTCCTATCACTCAGCAACCAGTTGTTCTTTCAGATTAGAATGAAGGGAGTACTTGTACTTTTGCTGCTGGATCTCAAGCCAAGCTAGTGCTTCAGGACTTTCAAGATCCTTTCAAGATTCTCTTGCAAGCATTAGAAAAGATAAATGTTGCCTGGTTCATTATCATAAGCATTGGTTTCAGTGGTTATTGTGAGTTGCCTACATTTACATCGTTCTACCTGCTCGGGAAAAGTGAGAGCAGAATTTCAGTATGTAGCCATCTACTGGATTGGTTACATTGGAAGGCTCACTACACATGATTGTACATGTTTCATCAGTAGGCAGTTGGTTGTCATCATGATTTGAAGTTCTCAAATCTTGATGGTCTGTTTTCATTTAAAAGCTTTGTAAGGACTTGTTTCAGTTAAGTCAATCTTGAGTCATTTTTTGTTTCCGTCAGTTTAAAGATAGTTTCAGTTGAGTGTCCAGTTTCAGCTTTTGAGAGTCTTGTTTCAGTTTTAGATTAGTCAGTTCAACTATGATTCTTGAGTCAAAGTTTCGTAGTAATTGGTTTTTGGGTATTTTGAATTTATTGACTCCACAGCCCAATGGACGAAGGCAATGTCAGCGTTCCCAAATATCTGTAGTTCTTGGCACCTCCAAGGAGCTACCATCCCCATTGGAGCCAATGTTAGAGTCAGTCTTTTCATCCCTCCATTAGAGATCAAAATCGTGTTTATTGCATTTCATCTTAGGTGTCTCATTCAGTCCTATCAGCTGCATTCCGCTAGGAGAATAAATCACCTGACGGAGGAGGCTTTTCACTTATGTTCCTCATGTTTTGTACTTGCTGGTATAATTTAGTTCATCAAAATCATTTTCAAGTCAGTTGCAGTCATGCTTGGATTTCTGTTTGCCAAAGAGTCATTTTAAGGTTTTAGGGTTCATTAGGTCTAGGGTTTCGCTTAATTCAGTATGCAAAATGTCTAATAATGCCAACAGGCACATGAGGGAGTTTCAAATAATATTTCATTGTAAAAATTTCATCGTAATAATGCTTGATCATGACTTTTCTTCAAAACTTTGTTTTGAAGACAAATCGTCAATTTGGTCTTTTGTAATAAATGCCATCTAATTTCAAAAAAAATTCAGTTGTCAAATTCTTCAGGTGAAGCCCTGGTCACCTTTGCCAAATTCCATGTCAGCTATCCCTGCAAGAAATAGACAATAATTTCGTCATTCAGCTCAAAATATCAAGTGGAAACAAAATTAGAGTTTGTGTTAAAAAGTGAAAGTGCCAAAGTTCTGCAAACATTACAAAGTGGGTTATTTGAAATTAAAAATCAAAGTCATTGGGCATATAAGATATTTGTGGTGTTTGAACAATCCATTGGTATGCCAAAGGCATCATTAATATGAGTAAGAATGAAAACATCATTTTGAAGAATCGACTGTAGAAGAAATTCAGTCACGGTGCATAGGAAGAAGGTCGCGGCGCATTGGCAAGTAACGGTGCATAGAGCCGCACATCATTGTGTAAATTACAACGTGCGCAGCACACATATTGGTTGTGGCGCACAGAGCCAACAAGTAGATTTTGTCATTGCCTTCAAAGAAATTTCAAATCTTTCACTCCCATTTGCCCCTAGTAAGTCCAACTGATCTTGCAATTGTTATTGAATAGTGTTTGGTGTGGTTTCGAAGTTTGATTTGGAGAATTTGAATGTCGAAATTTAAACCCTATCCTCTTATGAAAAACTGCTCTTAGGGTTTGAGTTTGAGTATTAAAGTTTGACTTTGGTGCCAAAATAATCCAACTCTTGTTTCCCTTTCTCATCACTGTAATCATATCATCATTTTCAGTCCCCTATTCCCTTATAATCCTAGGTCACTCATTCCCATTTATCCCTATCCCTAAACACTACAATTTCCCATCACTATCACTTTGCCATATCGTTTGCAAAAAATCCCTAAACCCGAGATTCCTAAATACTGTCAAGTAATTGTTATTGCATTTTACTGTAATTGCATTTTAAATCTCACTTGACAAATCTCCACTACACCCACTGTCCATATTTCCCACATTCCTTTCCTATTTGGAACACATTTGGCAATTGGAAACAAAGCACCAAATTCTCATTTTCAACAAGTCAAACATTCACTTGGCATAGACTTGTAACACCATGACAGACACTAAGTCATGATATGAACAAGATAGTGATTCTACCACAGAGCTTCATGGACCGAGGAGGCCTTGTAAGGGTCACAAACATGTCAGAGAAGAGCCCACCTCATTGACTCAATTGCAGGCTTGCCCACTTGCCATGGCATGTTTCCAACAACAGTCATGCTTTCAATATTGTGAGATGATTGTTCAAATTTAGCATCACTAGGAGTTGGCTCGGTTGTTTGTTTTACATTTTCATGATGGTCAGGTAACTCTTGCTGGTGTAAATTTCACCTTGACACCAGAGACCATTTCTCAAGCAATAGGAATACCGAATGTAGGTGAGGAGTGGAACAAAAGAAAACAGGTAGAAAGAGTACATTATGAACCATACATCAAGCCCAACTATGTGAGATAGCTCAGCAGGGTCTTCCCATTCCGGTTTTTGAAAGAATCCTATGCGTCGTTGATGAGACTCATTATCAGATACTTTAGTTGTGAGGGCCACTTCTCATGCCTCTATGCATACCATATCAGATTATTGATCCATTTCATGAGAGTGAAGATGATGAACATTCCATATTTCGTGTGCCAAGATGTCGAGAGGATGACTACTCTTGTACAGAAGAAGACTCCTGAACAACATTACAACACCATTTACCATTATGCACTCATCAAGATCATTGTTGTACATCGGCTTGGCTTGTAGGGTATCACATGGGGAGACTTCATTTCCTGTGAGTTCTTCACAACTTCAGCAGCTCATCAGGAGGTTGTCCATGATGTGGGTGAACCTTCACATTAGTATGGAGGCCAGGAGGTGGAGACTACTAGTGTGCCAACATAAGTCACCTATCAGAGAGGCATAAGAGGATTGCTTGCAGTAGCTCGATGAGTACTATCTCCACCTTGGGTAGAAGGGGTCTCGTTGTCATCATCAACAGCACAGGTATAGGTACAGAACAAAGGAAAGAAGCATATGCGGGCTGAAGGCCCTTCAGGAGGTCAAGGCACTGATTTCATACTCATCGATGATGATGTGAGCTCTCTTAGCTCAAAGCTGATGGAGATTATTCAGGAGCAGAAGGTCGAGATAGATGAATTGAATGATGAGTTGCAGAGAGCTCAATGGGTCATAAACTATTTGGAGCAGTGAAACAAACAACTGTAGGATCAACATATAGTCATGGAGTTGCAAAACATCCATGAGGACCGACAGGCTGCCCAAAGAAGCCTAAATGAGATGACACCCATTCAGCAGGAGATAGAGGCTGATCGAGAGATTTGGCTTGAGAGGGTCAACATTCATTTTGAGAAGCTGTTGGCAAAGGCAAACAAGGACAAGGACATGCTTAGGCACATGAAAAACCATTATTGGGCACGAACTCATGTTTGCAAAGCGAGGATCAAAATCCTGAAGACAAGACTAAGGAGGGCACTAAAACGATGCAAAAGGCATGATAGGCTCTGAATCTTGGCCGAAGCTTCTTTGGCTGAGCATGATACTTGATGGTGGACCTTTATTCTAAATCTTAGCAAATTTGGAGAAAATTTTGTCAATTTTGAATTTTTTTTGGCTTCAAAACAAATTTTCCTGCCCAATGCATAGCGCCACTTGGCGCGCGCTTATAATTGGGAGATCCTCTAGAGGAAAACTTTGCATTTCTGGATTTCATCAAGTTCTAGGTTTCCTAAAGGCTCAAAAACACTCAAACAATGACCTTTCTACCACCTTTTCCACCCACGAGAAGCAGTGCTGGGAGATTGGATTTTTGGAGGGGCAAATGGACACCAAATCCAGAAATTCCACTTGGGTTGGAAAGTAGATAGGCAGGGCTCTCTAATGAGCTATCAGGTGCTCGATTTGGACTTCGGAAAGGGCCCAAAAATAAGCCTCAAATTTGTGCTACACATACAGATTTTAGGCATGGCACATAGAGGAAAAATTGCCTGTTTGACCTAGTTTTGCTTTGTTTTTCGCCCAGTTTTGCCTAATTTGACTTTTTCACTTTCCTAATGGAAAATTTATGATGTAATTTGATGAAAATTGATGGATCATGATGTAAATATGCTATATTTTTACATGTAGAGGTAGATTCATTAGTTTATAGGTTGTTTGAAACTGAATGAATCAGTTTTCTTGTTTCTAGAGGCATGTTGTTATGTTGCCTAGATTCCAGTTTTCAGTTTAGGATCAGTTGGATCAGCTCCTAAACATGTGAGTTCGACCCCTAGAGGCAAGGATGAGCTATGTTTGTATATATATATATATTTTTTCAATAATTAGCATGGTTGGGCTCTTGAGAAAGCCTAGAGCTTCATTGTACACTCACATCAGTATTTTGGCTAAGGAATTGAGACCAGGATTTGCAGCATTCTTTGGGATCCTTGTGGCTTTTGTTTTGTTAAAGTGCTTTCTTATGTCTTTGTGAATTTATTAATGTGTTATGTATATCATTTTCTCTCTTTATTTCTTCTCAACTAAACAAGCAAGAGTGTAAATAGAATACATTGAAATTACAATGATCTACTTGAAGTTTGCTTTAGTTTTTTGATGTTTTCCACTATTTGGAGAGGATCCATGGCTTCCCTTGCCCTCTTCAGCTCCTCCTCAGTATAATCCATCCATCACACTTGATTTAGAGTGCCAAATGTAGTTGCCTACCTTGCCCCATTGAAATCCCTGCAAGACTGTGCCTCATTCCCTGCAACCAAAATCTGCCTTTCCCTTAGATCCCACAAAAACATCATTTTTCAAACAAACTCCTTTACATCTATACCTAGCCTAAGAGCAGTAGCTATATCAGTCATCTCAAGGCCTTAGTGATCATAATTAGCTGAGATTGACCTAGAGAGAGCCCTCTCCTCACTTGGTAGGGCTAGCTACCAGGCTGAGCGTGGTTTGATGTGGACCTAGAATCTTACCCTTTTAGCCTGAGGTAAATCTACGCTCTAACACTCCTGATAAGTCCATTTATACACATATGCAGGTGAAGGAGGTGTATTTTCCTCACAGAGTCACCTCTAGTATCTTTATAAAATGTCCTAATTTGTTACCTATAGCTTTTAAGGGTTCTGGCGACCAGTAATCTAAAGGTAAGGAATATAATATTATCCATACCAGGATTGATGTGAATGTTTCTCGCTCTGGAACAAAGTTCATCATCCAAGGTCGCATGTAGAGGCCTAAAATAGCATAGAAGTATGGTCCTCCTTTGAAAATTCTATCTTTCTCCTCTAGGTTTGTGAATACTATGGTAAAAAAAACCTTAGACCCAAGATGTATATTTATCTCTGCTTTTGGTTTCTAGGTGTTTTTTATCCAAGTGTATAATGCTTTCTCTCTGGGCCAAATTCCCATAAACTTGCATATGATCACATAGGTTTCCATGTGATCTCTGTGCACTTATAGAGCAGGATCATTCATAACCACCAGTGGTTTAATATTAGACTTGGGCTTGCAGGGTCCCATTGTATCTCTACCCTCCATCCTCTTACCATCGTCTATAGATTTCATATCCTTTCGAATCTCCTCACTGGTCCCTTCCTTTTCCTGGGGTTTATTTCCTTCCGTCTTTTGGGAACCATTAATTTTTGTCTCATTCTCCGAAGAATTTTGGAGCTTTTTCCAACACATCCCTCTGCCTCTGTTAGAAAATATGTTACTGTAGGAGGGAGTGGATCTCCCCCCTCCTTGCCCCTCCATGGTTACCAGCTCGCTTCTATCACCCCCTGTTTCAAACCCTTGTTTTCCTTGCTAACTTCTAGGTCTCCTATCCTCCCAAAACATAATAATTTTTAAATAATATATACTATATATATATATTAGGATTTACACCTGAATATTTAGGCTTACCAACTAGAACCTAAAACCAAAGGGGAAGCCTCGTCCACCACATAATTGAAAGAGGTGTCTTCCCTAAATATTTCTTGAAATCAATAATAGGCATTAATAAAACAATGTGAATTTTTAATGCAGGCAACCATGCATTATAGAATGTTTGTGTATAATCAAATGCACATTCATTATATAGCAGAATTACAAAATTATTTTGTATTATCAAATGCATGCTCATTATATTGCACACATACACTCCTTTTCAATCTTCCTTTCCTTTATTTATTTCTCTCTTCTTCCTCCCTCTCACTTAGCATTTGCCTTCATCCTTTTCTATCTATTGCTATGTTTCCCTCCTATATTGAGCTTTCTCTCCTCTTCCCCAAGCCCTTTCTCTCTTTGTAACCCCCCCACTCCCTCTCTCTCTCTCAATCTGCTCATGTTTCCCTCGTATCTTTCCCTCTTTCCCTATCCATTTCTCTCTCTTCCCCCCCATCTCTCTCTCGCCCAATCTCTTTCTCTCTCTCTCTCCCCCCCCCACCGTTTCCTCACCCTCTCTCCCACCATCATATACACCCTCTTCATCATTTTCTCTTTCCCTATCTTTTTTTCCTTTTTCTTAAGTATTCATTCTTTATCCCTCTCTCTCCTATCCCTATCCCTCTTTCTATGTATCTCTCCCTTTCCATATATATATATATATATAATATTATATATATATATAAATAATATATATATATATATATATATATATATATATATATAATATCTGTTTCTCTATTTTCTCCCCCTAAGATTCCCCTCTATTTCCCTTTCTATCTCTCTCCCTATCCTTAATCTGTTACGAACATAAATTAAATAAATATAAATAATAAATAATCAAATGATGATTATGTTAAATAATGATTAAGTTAAGTGAAAAGGCCTGTCTAAAATACATGCCCGATCATGAAAGGAAACCTGCTTAGGTATATACGCGGGTCCTCATTGTAACATTCTACATCACTAGTCCATTTTTATATATAATAAATTATTATTACAAAATACCTTTTGTGTATTTAATATTTAAGGTCAACAAGCTATCAGTTTTGATTCTTTAGTGGTATCAAAGCCATGCCGCACAATATAATCATGCAAGTCTATGAAAATTATTCGCTGCACATTATGCCATTACATTCACATCCTGAATTCATGGAGAATTTTAGTAAAATTCAAGAAGAATTTCCCTATTTATAAAAATCATATGAAAAAGTTAAAGCATGCTGAAGGGAAATCCATAATAAGGAAGATGATAGCGATCGTGTAATGAAACAAGGTGAAGCAAGAGAAGAAGATTTTGATTAGAATTATGAAAATGAAAACAAATATGTAATAGGTAATGATCCAGATGAACAATATCATAACAATGAGGAAAATTTTGAAGAAGACATTAATGACGATGAAGAGAAAAATGTTGAAGAAGATGACAAAATTTATGCTACAAGTGATTGTAAAAATTTTGAGTGTAAAAGAACATATGAATTACTTGAATAAAACAGGCCAGCATATAGAAGAGGAAGATGAATAACAAAGTGATGGTAAGGAAATTGATGCAATAACATCTCTTATTGGTTCAAGAATAACATGTGAAGTGAAGGAAGTGATGCTTATGGATACACCCACATCGACTGGAACTCTCATGAATTCAAGAGGCAAACAAGATAAAAAGGCAGATAAAGAAACTATGGTAGAGAAGGACTCGATTTTTTCAAATTGTATTGAAGAGAAAAAAATTGTTTCAAATACCAGATACACAAATGCAAATAAGAAATTATAATTCAATGGACATAACTTATCTACAGATGATGCAACACCACCTCTAGATATGTATGATATAACTTGGTTAGGTCCAGGAGGAAGTTTATTTAATAAAATTAGATTTGATAATCTATTCGAAAATAATCATAACCATTCTCAAAATCTCAAATCATTGACATCATTGACTACACTTTTGAGAAAAAATCGAGTTACTGAAATCTGTCAGATTGCACCACAGTGGATGTTTGAATACAAAAAATGCATGCAAGATAATAGTAGATAGGTTTGGCAAGCAACACATGGCACTATGGCTAATCTTGATTGCTATTGGGAGAGGTATTGCTCCACATTTGAGGTATGTAATGGGCGCATTATGGTTAGGTCAGTTGGCCACTTCACTGGAAAATCTGAAGCTGCAAAGCAATCCTTCCAGGTGGCTTTTCCATGTCCATGAGAAAATACTGGAATCTCTGATTCTCTGTGGAAATGAGTTTTTTCACTACATGGATGAGAATTTGAAGCTTACATTGCAAAAAATATATGATAAAGCAAATCCAATAGAAGAATTGGAAGAAAATCTTGAGCTTGTTATGTTGTCTTCTTTTCTTGCATTAACATCTATTCTTGATGTTTTTATTGGGACATATTTACAAAAGTTAGCATATGGAAATGGAAGTTGTTCTAATGGTCTCGATCTAAAGAAAAATACAAAAGAAAGATTTGGAGATATCATAGTAGCATAGAGGATTTATCGTGCTCACAAATTATATTAAGAAATTTTGAAGTCGCGAAGTTCTAGAGTTAGTAGTGTTGTCTCCCAAGTGTTGTTGAGTTTTGTGAAGTATGTTCTAGAAGTTTTTAGTGAATGAGACATGAAGATTCCAACATTTATTTTCTATGGGTCACATCAAGCATCATATCCTTGCCTACTACCTATGTTAATATCTATGCCTCCTGGTACAAATTTGGTAGAACAATTCTTTTTTGGTTTCTTTCGAAGCCTTTGGGAAGGGAATTCTATGTGTCTTAATTCACTAACTGATCAAATTACTATTTTTAGAGCCATGAAAGAATGCTTTATGCAGACTGCAAACAAGGCATCAAGATATGTCAAGGATGGGTATGCTCAAAATGGTGATTCTAGTGAGGCCTTGTCACCCTTCAATCAAATGCAACTCTCAGTATAAAACCCAATTCATTGATTGTGGTTACTTTGTTGTCCACATTAAGTTGTTTAGGAGCTCAGAAAAATAGCAAGGGTATCCGTAGTTATGTAACAAAATGTGGCTTTGAGTCAAGTGTTTTTGTGGCCATTGTCATCATAGACATGTTTTCCAAACATGGGAGAACAAACTATGCAACCTGATATTTTCCGAACATGCATGAAAGAAATGTGGCCTTGTGGAATGTTAAGTTTGCAGATTTTGATGACCCCGATATTTTCTTCGACATGTCAATAAAAAATAAAAATAAAAATTGATGTCGTCATCACAGATTATTTCCCCCGCTACCGCTGGGTCAAACGATGTGTTCCCGGTGATAAGGTTCACATGTTTCAATATGTATATATGTTAATACAAGATTTTGCCGCTATCAATGTTGTTGCTGACCACGCTTCCAAGCACAACATTCTCAGTTGGAACTCTTTTCTATTGCATCGTCTACTATCTAACATGTCGGCCTGACTCCGCCATCTGTTGACTAACGTTGTCCACTGTTTCTCCTGATGCACATCCTGTTCACCATTTCACCCTGTTCACCATTTCACCCATTGCTTCATCCTGCCTTGCTCCTACCTGATGAGGTCTTATCTCCGAAATCCTACCCACTGGCCATGTGGTTGAACACCCACATATCAAATGTTTTTGTGAAACATCCGCTCATGTCGGCTGGAAACCCTCCATGTTTAATCGTTGTTTGGTCAAACAACGTGACCACCCATTACATTTGTTGACCATGCTCATATCTATTAACCATGCTCATACATTGTGAACAACATGAAACCATAAATTGTATTTCAATCACCCAAACCCATTCAACCATGTTTTATTAAAAACCAGAAACATTACATCATTAATTTTTTATTTTTATTCTTTTTATTTAAACTATATTATATATTTTAATATAGTTTGCATATTATAATATATATATAATATATATATATATATATATATATATATAATATATATATATTTATATATATATATATATTAACTATTTCCAAAATTATATCCAACTATTAAAAGAAAGAAAAAATTGTGACGAAATCAAAATAAAGAAAATTAGTATGAGTGACAAGTCACACTGATCAAAATGGCATGTAAAACGTGAAGAAAATTATCGACTATAAAGCTTTGAGGACAAAGATTCTAAAGGAAGGGGAAATGTTATGAACATAAATTGTATAAAATAAATAAATATAAATAATAAATAATGAAATGATAATTATGTTAAATAGTCATTAAGTTGAGTGAAAAGGCATGTCTAAAAGACATGCTTGGTCAGGAAACGACACCTACCTAGGTATATATGTGCGTCTTCATTATAACATTCTACATTAGTCGTACATTTTTATATACAATAAATTAATATTACAAAATAACTTTTCTATATTTAATATTTAAAGTCAACAAGATATCTATTTTCTAATTCCTCCCCCTCCTCTCCCCTTTTCTAATGCGTATCCCTCTCTCTCCTTTTCTAATGCCTCTCTCTCTCTCTCTTCTCTCCTCTCTCTCTCTTTATATATATTATATATATATATATTATTCTCCCCACTCCCTCTCTCACACCACACTCTATGTTTCTTCTTATTATTTTCTCTCTCTAATATTTCCTTCTCTCAACCCCCTTTCTATCTCTCTCCTTTCCCTCTCCCTCTTTTTTAGTTATCTTTTCCTTTCCCTATTCTCTGTGTCTCTCTCTTTCTTTCCCCAATATATCTCTCTCTCTACCATATCCCTCCCCAAGCCCTCTCTCCCCATGTCTCCCTCTTTTTATCCTATTTTATTTTCTATCTTTCTCCATCTTTCTCCTTCACTTCCTTATCCCATCTCCCTCTCTCCCCTCCCCCCCGCAAAAAAAAATAAAATAAAAAAATCTCTCCTCTCTCTCTTTATTTTCCTTGTATATGTATCCCTTATCTCCCTTGTATATGTATCCCTTCTATGGCCCTCCCTTTCACCCCTACACCATGAATGCCTCTCATTTCATCCCCCACTCTCTCTAACCCCCCTCTCATTTTCCCTCTATCTCCATTTCTCTACCCCTATCTCTCCCTTGCCCCTCTCCCTTGTCCCTCTCACTCCTTCCCCCCCTCTCCCTTTGTTCCTATCTCTCCATACCCTATGTCTCCCCCTATATCCATATTTCTCTCCACATCCCTCACCCTACCCTTTCTCTATCTCTTTCTCTACAGTTCCCTCACCCTCCCCTCTATATGTCTCTTTCTCTCTCCCTCTTCCCCTTGTATGTATCCCTCCTATATCTCTCTTTTTATCTCTTTCCCACCACCCATATATCTCCCTTTTGCTATTCTCTTGTATCTTTCTTCCCTTCCCCATCTCTCTCTCTCTCCTCATATCCCTCTCCCTCCTCTCTCCCCTTATGTCTCACTCTTTCTATCTATCTCCTTCTTTCCATATTTCTCTCACCCTCCCCCTCTATTTCTCTATCTCCCCCTCCTCTCTCTCTCTCTCTCTCTCTCTCTCTCTCTCCCCTCCCCCAAACTCTATGTTTTTCTCTCTCTCTCTCTCTGACCTTGTACATCTCACTCATACATCCATATCTCTCTCTCTCCCTTCCTCTCCCACTTTGCTTTCTTCTCTCTCTTTCCCCTCTCTCTCCCCACCTCTCCACGTTCCCCCCTCCTCTCACTCTCTACCCCACCTCTCTCCCATCCTCCACTCCTCTATCTCTCTCTAACACACACGTGCTCTTTGTTTTCCATTCTGTGTGTGTGCGTGTCCCCACTATCACACTCCCTCCTCTCTCTCTCTCTCCATATATATCCCTCTTTCTATCTCTCTCCTCCTTTGCTTATTTCTCTTGTTTTTTTCTATCTCTATATCTCTCCCCCTATATGTCTCCATCCTACATCCATCTCTATCTTCTCCCCATCTTTCCCTCTCCCTCTCTCTCCATTTGTCCCTCTCTCTCTCTCTAACACACTTTCTCTTCATCACCTAATTTCTCTCTCTCTCTCTAACATACACTCTCTCCCCATCACCTAATTTCTCTCTCCCAAATTTTCATATTTATTTAAACTCTCTTCCTTTCCATGTATCCCTCTTTATCTCTCTCTAACCCCCCACCCCAATATCTCCTGCCCCCTCCTTTCCATCTCTCTCTTCATTCTCCCATGAGAGTGGGGTAGGAATGCACTTGCATTATTATGTTCCAATTATTCACCTTCTCACATGATATTAGAGTAGAGTAGGAACATATATGCATTATTAATTCATGTGCGTATATTAATAACACGCTCACATTCTTACCCTTCACCATCCTCAATCTCCTCTTAGATGTCTCCCTCCTACATCTCTCTCCCTCTCTCTTTGTTCTTATTTCTCCCTCCTATCTCTATCTATATCCTGCTTGGACATCTCCCTATTTCACTCTCTCTTTCTCTCTAAACCCCACCTCTTTTTCCTTCTATCTCCCTCCCTCTCTCTACCCCCTATATGTATCTCCTCTACATTCCTCTCTCTCCCCCCTCTCTCTAACACACACTCTCTCTCCCACTCTTCTTTGTCTCTGAGAATCTCTATATCTCTCCCTCCCTCTCTCCTGCTCTCTATAAATCCATATCTTTTTCCCTATATATCCCTCCCTTCATCTTCCCTATCCCTCATTTTCTCTCTCCCTATCTCTCCTTTCCTCCAACCCTCTCTCTCTCTCTACGTCTCCCTCTTTCCCTATTTCCTCATCCTTATATATCTCTTTCTATCTCCCCCACATTCCCCCATTTCTCTCTCTCTCTCTCTCTCTCCCCTATGGCTCTCTCTCTCTAACACTCTCTCTCTAACACACACTCTCTAACCCCTTCTCATTTTCCTTCTATCCTACTTTCCCTATCCCCATCTCTCTCTCCCTCCCTTCCTCTCCCCTATCCCTCATTCTTTATCTCTTCCTATATGTTTTTATCTCTTCCCTTCCCTAATTCCACCACTCTTCAACCATTTCCTTATCCATTTCTATCTCTTTCCCCATCTCTTCCGCCTGTTATTTATATCCCTCCATCCTTCCCTTTCCTTCCTTTTCTGTCATGATAAAATATAGCTCACAAGTAAAGATAATAAAAGAGACAACTAAATTGGTAGAAAAGGTGTCAAGCCCTAATGTCTCACACATTATCTATATTTCATCTTTCAATGATACAAATATATAATAAAATCATGAAACCACTTCAATTTCTCTCACCTTAACACCTCACATAGAGATAAAGTAGGAAGAGGGAAAATAGGATCTATAAACACACTTAGGACAACATCTATATCCAAAGATGTGAAATACATAAATGTGATATATTAGGAATTTATGGTTGTATATGAGAAAGAGGCTAACATTTAACACTAAATAGAATGAGAAAAAAGAACAAAGCAATTCCCTTTCTCAATGAAAATATCATCTATATCCAATATCACTCCTTAATGATTTTGAAAAGGGATAAATAACACAATCTAAAGATCTGAATTTTCCCTTTTTCGCATTCAATGGAGAAAATTGATTTTGATGAAATCAACCCAATCCATATATCATCATCATCATTAATTAAATCAATATTTCTTGTCTTGTTTCTAATGTTTTAAACAATAACCATGACAAATTCTATAAAAAAAACATGCCATATTCATGCAACCATTGTAGGTCATAAATATTGAAAATTTGTGGTAGTGTGCACTATAGATGCCCAATCCTTTTATCACAACTTGTGGGTCACTTGGCCTAGGATTTTCTAAACTATTTTCATTTGTTTTTAGTACTACAAGAAAATCTAAAGCAATAAAATCCATGTATCAAGTGGAGATCATATTGACACAATATTTTTGAGCAACATAAACCACTAGTGATGGGTTCAAACCAATTCCAACCAATATTTTGCAACTAAATATGCCTTTGTGTATGGATTGAAAATCACGCATAACAACCTACCAAATGGGAATACTACTATGACATCTTATTTTTAGTGATTCTATGAGTGGCGTATGTGGGAAGTTACGCATCCTAACAATGCATTATACACATGGAAATATTGGCCAAACCCAACAGAAAGATGATATTTAGTTCAAAAAATAATTGCATACCTTAAATAAGGAGTTAGTTGCACATAGAATGTCTAGGCTTCATGGTCTCCCCTTGTTGAAAAATGTGTAACTAGGTTCGGTCTTCATAAATATGAAATGTACATTTGATTCTTGTTGCTAGTGTCAGTGTCTTCACACTGCCATCAGTGATCAAAATTTGCTCTTTTGCATTTCATAGTAGGAGTCCCATACTGAAAATTTTGCATTCCATTAGGTCATGGATTCACTGATGGTAGGTCTTTCTTCAAATTTCTCCCTCATGATCTATACTTGCCAATCCTCTTTCATATATTTCAGTCATGGCTCATGTTCACTTTGCAATTCATTTCATTAGGTCTTAAGGTTTGGTCTCATTAGGTTTTAGGGTCGCACCATGCTCAAATCCAATAATTACATGCCAATAATGATTAGCAAGGACATGAGGAGGCCAATAATGATTGGTAAAATCATAATTTATGATATTGAAAGCCTAATGTAGTTCTCACCTCAAAACTTGTTTTGAGGTGAAAATAGAGTATTTCGTTTTTATTTTCATTTATGATGTAATTTTATCTTTTCATATGTAATATTGGTTCCCAGCTACTCATAAGCATCTTTTGATGTTTCCAAGCACCTACCACTACAAAAATCAAGTCATCTTGAGCACAAATCCACCTGCAAGAACAAAAGAAAACAAGCATGAAAAAATAGAGTATTTAAAAGGATAAATAGACATTAGAAAAGTGGGCTTTTCAAAAGAAAAAATCAACTGGAGTTCATATAAAACCATCCCATCCTAATTTCAAAATCATTATGCCATGTTTGCCAAAGCCCAAGGAGAGAAAAAATCAAAGGAGAAAGTGTTTGTGAGCAAAGAAGCTAGGCGCTGCACTTAGAGAGAAAGGCATTGGGTTTCTGGAATTTTTGGCCTAGCCTTATGCTCCTGGGAAGTGGCACTGCGCTTCCATCCCAGTACTATGCTTAGGGAATTTCTGCGCAGTTCAAAATATAATGGGCACTACGCTTAGAGGGTGGCACTGTGCTCTTGGGTAGTGGCGTTGTGCTTAGGCCAACCAAGCCAAAAAACATTCCAAACTTCATATTTATGCTAAATTTCTTCCAAATCCACATTTTGCAAGTAATTATCACTCCTCTCCCTCCAATTTGATTTGCACTCGTTGATATTTTCATAAATTTCCACTCATTTTCATAAAACCCTAATTCTCACTATAAACCCTAAATCAGTTGGTTTATTTGACTACAACCTTTCATATATCATCTCTTCCATCCTCACTTGTTTCTCATCCCTTGTTTTTCATCCCATACACCCTCCTTTCATTCTGAGGATTTGTGCCCTAGCCATAAATACACACAATCACTCATAAACCCTAGAGCCTACCCACCATTCCATTCGCATTGGTCTCCCCACACTGTAAATTTTTGTGAAATTAAATAGTGAAACCATGGATAGAGGAAGTGATTTTGAGTATGATGAAGAGACAGCTAGTGACAGTTCTATAGAGAGACATAGGCAAAGAAAGCCTCACAAGGGAGGAAAAATCATAAGAGAAGAGCCCACCAATTTAAGAGAATTACAGGCTTGCCCACTTGCAATCTCTTGTTTTAGACACCAAGGATGTTTTGAATTCTGTGAACTAGTGGAAAGAGCTCAGATTCACCATGAGTTGGCCAGATTTTTTGTGGCTCATTTACATAACTATGAGGTGACTCTTTTTGGAGTAACCTTCACAATATCACCAGTGGTCATTTCATAGGCCAGTAGAATCCCTAATGTTGGTGAGAAATGGTACAAGGGTCAGGACCTTGATGAGCATTACTATGAGCCTCACATCAAGCCTTAGTACAGAAAATAGGTGAGAGGCTTTTCCCCTTTAAATTTTTGGAGAACAGGTATGTTCCTTTGATGAGGATTATCATCAAATATTTCACTCGTGAAGGTAGATTCTCTCGGTTGTATGCTTACCATATCATACTCCTCATGCACTTCACCAGGGTAAATATGACGAATCTTCCATATTTCTTGTTTAGAAACATTCGCGAAATAGCTTACCTTTTGTAGAATAAGCCATACCCTCAGCAGTTGAACAACATCTATCATTACTCAATCAAAATCATTGTTCTTTACCATCTCAGTCTTCTTAACATTCCTTGGGAGACTTTCATTGCTCATGAGATGTTCGAAGGTCCATAGATCCCTTTACCAGTGCATCAAGAAGGAGGTGGGCCTTCTAGCCATGGGCAAACAAGGAAAGAGGTCAAGGAAAAAAAAAATTCTGAGATGCCAGTGTACTTGACATATCAGAGAGGCACAAGCAAACTTTTTTCAGTTGCTAAGCAAGTGTTTGCGCCACACGATGTGGAAGGAACCTTGCCTTCTTCATCAATCCACAGGAAAATGTTATCTCCACAAGGTGTAGAAGGGGATTTCGCTTGTACATCGAAAAAATAGGTACAGGTTGAACAACTGAGCAAAGGTAAGGAAAAAGTGTAGGAATAGAACCTTGGTGATGAGGAGGAAAGATATTTTGACTTGATTGAGCATGAGGAGCCGTAGTAGTGCTATACTGATCATGGAGTTAATATCATTGACTTGGAGGCTCAGGATGAAAAAAACATCAAAGACATCATCATACAAGAAAGGGGAGCTCAAATACAAGCTTTGGCAGACAACATAGAGAGAGCCAAGTTCATAATCAAATACTTGGAACAGGAAAACAAATAGTTGAGTGACAAAGAAGTCCTCATGGAGCTGGAAATGATCAAAGAAAATAGGCAAATTGCTAAAGAGGCTCATGTCCCATTGAGTCCTATTGAGCAGGAGATTGAAAATTATAGGGGAACTTGGCTTGAGAGAGTCAACATAAATCTTGAAGGACTCATTGAGAAGGCCAATAAGGATAAGGAAATGCTCCGACACATGGCATACCATTACATGACCCACAACAAAATTTGTAACATGAGAATTAGAAAATTAAAGGCTAGGCTAAGGAAAGCTTTGGAGGGAAAGAAAGAGCAAGATAAACTCAAGAAGTTGGTTGAAGCCTCTTTGGCCAACCAAATTAGTTGATGGTGGTGTTCCATGCCAAATTTATGCAAATTTTAAGAAGTTTTTGTATTTTTGAAATTTTGAAATTCATAACACAGACAATTTGTCTAAAAGCGCAGCGCCATCGGAACTGTACATTTCCTTGGGGCATCCACTAGAGACAAATTTTACATTTTTGGATTCACAATGATGAGTGCATGCACCGTGGAAATTTTCAGAAGTTTTGGAGAAAATCTAGTTCACCAAAAGGTCCAAAAGCTACCGAACAATGACCTCTCTACCTCTTTTTGGACACATAGAAGAAGTCTTGGGAGGTTCAAGCTGTGAGGGGGGAAATAACCTCCAAATTCAAAAATCCTAGGTGTTATAGAAACTAGACATAAATACCTTTCCAATGAGCTATCATGGGCTCAATTTGGCTAAGGGGAAGGCCTCCTGAAGGCCATTATGCTCAGGGAACTAAAATCCATCTGTTTTGACTGTGAATTTGATTTCTCTCTCCTAATGGATGACTTCACTAATGTAATTGATGACATAACATGTAAATGTAATGGTAAAATAATATTAGAGGGTAGATTCATTAGTTAGAGGTGGTTTTGAGGCAAATGAATCAGTTTCCCCTCTTTTAGAGGCAAGTTGTTTGACTGCCTATATTCTAGTTCTTTGTTGGGAAATAGTTGAAACAACCCCTCTTCTCATGGATTCGACCTTTGAGGGTTAGGATGAGTAGTTTAGATGTTTATATTATGTGTTTTCTTTGTCATTTGCAAGGTTTTGATTCAGCTAGATGCTCATGTACTGAACACTTATCATTTTGTAGCGGTTGTGGTAGGAAACTAATAAAGTTGTAGCTATTTTTATGGGATACCTATGGTATGGCCTTTAGCATGTGTTTCTTTTTATGTTAATATGTTCTCATGTTATTTATGTATGCCTATTTCATATAATTGCTTCTGATTGGTTGTTTTCAAGTCAGATAGGTGGAATACATTAGGTTTTAATGCTATGCCTTGGGAAAACACCAATATTTCATGTTTTCTCCTCTGTTTAGGAAGGATTATTGACTTTCTCAGGCCCTTCTTAGCTTCTCACCATTCTAGCCTTTTACCCCATCAAGCTTAAGGTGTTGAATATCATACCTACCTTGCCCCATAGGATCCCCTGCGATTTTGATTTAGTTTCCTAGACCTAAATTGCTCGACCCCTCCTAATCTGGCAAAAACCACCAAAAAATAAATCAAAACCTTTTGAGCTACTATACAGAGCTTAAAATCCCTATCTAATCCAGTCACATTGACTAAGATCCTAAAGGAGAGATCCCTCTCCCAACCTTGTAGGGCTAGCTATGAGGTTAAGTGGTTTGTGGTTACCCTGAAAGCTTGCCTTCTTTAGCCTGAGGCAAAACTAGGTGTTAACATAGTGGCAAACATACTAGGAAACAAAAGACTAATCACCCAAGTAATATCTTCGAATCAAATTCTTGAAATTCAGACGATGAGTTTTGGAATTTGCTAGGCTAAAACAGAAAGTTGTAAAGAAAATAAAAATTTCGAAATTTAAACACACTAGCTTTGAGAAGGTACACGAGGTCCAATCTTGATCCTAATCCTCCCCATGTATTTGAAAATCCCAATCTCATTCTGAGAATAATCAGACAAGAAACTTCAGTAACCCCTAAAGCTATTTTTAGATCCAATTCTTGTCCCAGCGAGTGGTTGTTTATTGAAGATCTCCCTTTTGACGAGTATTTTGATCTTTCTCTGTTTCAAACCAAATTTGAAACTGCACTTGATAATATAGTTCTAAATCTATAATTTGTTGCAAATCTTGAAACAGAAAGGGAAAATAGATCAATTGGTGAATATATCTTAAACTCTCTTCAATCATCCATCATAGCTGCCAATATTCCTGAGCGTTTAGAATCAGTATCCAGTACTCTCGGTTCATCAGTATTCCCATCAATTTCTGAAGTCCATTCTCAACCTTAGTTTATACCTACTCTTCCCCTTCAACCTATCATATCTGATCAAAAACCTATCATCCCTACTCATCCATCAACCACTCCATTAAACCCAAGTATTCCAACTGTTGTTTCAAATCCACCTCCAGTCATGGCTACTTGATATGCACCCCTTTTCTTGCCTCAAAATTTGGATGATATGCTCACTGATTACCAAAGTAAGATACCTATTTTTGATGCCACTTAGAGAATTACAATGCAACAACATGTTGACATAATGAATTACTTCTTCAACCTTCATG
Source organism: Pinus taeda (assembly GCA_000404065.3). Lineage (NCBI taxonomy): Eukaryota > Viridiplantae > Streptophyta > Pinopsida > Pinales > Pinaceae > Pinus > Pinus taeda. The sequence continues at coordinate 566,209 of APFE030114723.1, read as the reverse complement.
ATTTAGATGAATAAAATGCGACTATGAGATTATTTGTCCAAAGTTTTGGAGGCAAGGCTCGAAAATGGTTCAGAGCTTTACCAGCAGCCTCTATCAACACTTTGCCGGTTTTGCATAGACAATTCCTATACTGGCGGGACGTAAAGAAGAACCCACTTCAAATTTTATCTGACTATGAAAATATAAAGAAGAATGTGGGTGAAAGTGTGCAAGATTACTCCGTGAGGTTCAATACAGTCTATAATTCTATTCTGACTGACATTAAACCATCAATGGGCTTAGCATTGCTTAAATTTCTAGATGGTTTTGATGTTGATATGGCATATCAATTACGAGAAATAGATCCTACCACAATTGAAGATATCCAGAAGAACACTGTAAGTGTAGAAGCAAATTCGATGGCCAAAAGAGCAAGAATGAAATCTGAAAAGAAGGTGACTATAAAGGAAGAAGCATCTACCTCAGATGTTAAGGTAGATAATTTGGTCCATAAAATTGAGAAGATGTTTGACCGAATAACTATTGCAGATAAACCTTAAATTCCAATCAAGAATCCAAACTTCAGAGGATAGCAACAACCCCAATTCAGGATTAAGAAAAGGGAGCAAAAGGCACAAGATCAGACAACACAACAATAGCAGGTCAGGAATCATTTGCAGCAGAACTATGTGCATGGAATGGAGGATGATGTTGATGATCCCGCAATTGAGGCAAACCATTTCTTCGCTGTCGATGGTTTGCCCATTTTTCTGACGGAAGATGAAGTATATTCGGAGGTTCTAGATACCCAAAGGCATGAAGATTACATACTAGCAAATGAGGTAGTTTGGAGGATGAGTCGGATGATTATCAACGAGGACATATGAATGCATTTACAGCAAAACAGATGCAATATTCATTGAGAAACAGAGTTGTACCAGTAATTCCAATTCAAAAAAGAAAGGAATCACAATCCAAAAATGACTCCACAAACATTCAGAAGAAAGGGAAAGAGCCTGCTGATCCAACCTCTAGCAAAGGACCATCGGCAAATAGTGTTGCAAATGAGAAGAACAATCAACAAAGTGCAGCAAAAGAAAGAGCAAAAAAGAAGGACCTTCCTGTCAAAGAGGTAGAGAAAGTTTCAGCTTTTAGTTTAGGAAATGAAATTTTTAAATTAAAAGTTTTAATTCCTTTGACTGAGTTGATTAAGAACATCAACTATAAACACCAGGTGTCCAAAATTTTGCATATAGATCCTTCACCAGATTTCAGCTTGCCAGGCCATCAAAAGAAGATGAGAAAGAAATAGCTGTCTGAGGCTATCATACCCATGCTCAGAAAAATTAAAGCATGTCCACATATCAAGTACAAGCGGATCCACTATGTCTACAAGTATAAAGAACTGAAAGTACACAATGGATCATTTGATCATGATCAAACAAGTACATGTCTGAATATCACATATAAGAAGATGATCAATGAAGATGAAATATGAAGCTGATCACTGATGTCAAAAACTAATCCCAATAGTACCAAATGAACATGATGGAATAAGATGATACTACATCGCAACTTGGATGCCAGCATATAGGATGTCGCTGTGAAGGAATGCAACATATAATGTGGAATTGTGTCAACTAGTAGCAACAGGAGCAACTGACAAGTGAACCAAAGAATGTTGATGCAACCCGAGGTCTTCACTGACCACCATGGTACATTTATACACAATGGGAATAAATAATCTGAAGCTAACCATGTGAGAAATCATTTGATTATTAGTCATTGATGTATACCATTAACAAACGCGAGACTACTCACCGATAATGATAATGAGAGTCAAGGTACCTAGTACAATCTAACAAGTGCGAATAGACGAGATGAAGTTGAACACCTGGAAGAATATATCAATTAGGAGACAATGATGGTTTCCCACTATCAAGAGCAAAGGATTTGCCATTAATGACTGCAAACCCCAAGGTATTGTGAAATGGAATCTAGATCTTTGCCCCAAAGCAATGAGTCATAGTCAACAGGAAAAGATTCGCTAGAAGGAAGGCATTAAGGCATCCTTCATCAATCTAGTGCGAGTGTAACATGTAGGCCAATAATCTGGAAGGAATTGGACAAAAAAAAGATGTAGTAACCTGACCGAAGCACGTTTCCACTATACACAAGATGTAGCTAGCACACTATAGAAACCCTCTAAACCAACCAATAATGAAGGCTAACACAGAGGCAAGGAATCCACCAATAGGGTCAAATGGAAACCAAGGCACTGCATGAATCCAAATATGTGATAATGAAAGTTGATGTCAAACACAAGGGAACCACTCAGTCAAAGATCCATGATATGGATCTATGCTGAGCACAAGGCGACCGATCAATAAGGAAAATAGGGCTAGGGTGTGGCAGGCCTAGACCTTCTGAAACCAGCACGAGTAAAGGACCAATATAACTGATGTGATGAAAAACAAGATACTGACAAACAGGGATGGCCAATTGAAAAATAGGTCAAGAGACACTACAGAGAGGTCGTCTCAGGCTTACTTCCATTGAACAAAAGCATGACTCAATGATGAATATGTGGCAGCGTATGATAACTCTATATCAATTCGTCATCCAAGAGGCACGAACGGAATCGCCATATGATTGGAAGAGATAACTAATTGGAGGAGAACTGACTCAATAACAAGGTTAAGGCGTACCTAAGTCAAACTAAATCCTGCCCAAATGGAGGAGAGACTTTCTTTTGAGTGATTTGTTCAAGGGAAGCACAACTGACTCTAGCTACCAACAATATATGGAAATGTTGTCCCATTCCCACTCTTTTTAGAATATATAATTTTTTTGTGTTTTTCTTTAAGCTGGAAAAAGAATAAAAGTATGCTATAGTACAGTGGAAATAATGAGTGCCAGTTAAGAGATGATCTAGTTCCTAGGATGGGAACATTCCTATTCTCAATGCAGGGAGGTGAAGCTCGCCAAGGACACTCAAAGGGATGTTCCTTCCATGGGTCTAAGGGTATGTCAAGTTGAAAAAGCTAAAGGATTGCAATTTTGAGTTTGCAGAAGACATGGTCAAAATGTGGCTTAAACACAAGTCCAAGTGAATCTGGCTCAAGGTCAAAAGGTGAAAATGGTAAAAATACAATGTAGTAGTACAAATCAAAACAAAGAAGCCTCTAGGGTATAAGGCTAGAACGAAGCAAAGAAGTAAAGAGGAATGAGTCTTCAATGCACAAGTCATGGTGGGACTAAAGAGGGCTCCTGAGCCAACTCAATAAAACAACATGGGCAACCAATTTCAGTGAGGTGCTAGCTATGATGCCCATGTAAAGGATGGCTCTACCATCATGTCATGATTTAAAAATCGGTGAGTGAACATGGTTTACTAACCATAACATAATGGGATCGACCCTATGGAAAGTGTATCGACAAATGGATGCTAGTATGCAAAATGCAACTGAAAAATGGTTTCCCTAACCTATATGCCAGTGAGTAAATGATACCTTCCATGATGGGTCAGCAATCATGGAACCAATGTGAAATTTCCGAAGAAGCGTCCAAAATGTCCTAGAAAAACAACCTATTCCTGACAATCCAAGCTCACAAGTTAAAAGATTCATGAGACAAAAAATCAATTTTTGAAAACATTTGACATTTTCAAAGCTTATAAAATGACTTTTTGACTCACCATTTGTACCATTTGTGTTGAGAGCAAAAGATGTGGATAAAAAAGAGCAAACTTTCCCCCCAAATAATTGGACCATTGAAATTGGATCAAAATCATCAAGTAACCCCCAATTCTAGCTTGCCTTAATTTATGATTGTTTATAGAAATTTTTATTGAGGTTTGACTATAGGAATTTATGTTAAAAATTTGAGCGCGGCTTATATGTGCGTTGGATATTATAGGCTCGTGTATACGAAGGCCCTCACGCGACTGTGTGTGAAAGGGACCCGCGTATACATGGTTTGAAATTTCAACACAAAAATCTAATGGTTGAAACTTATTTTTCTTTCAGGATGACAACCACCTGGAGAGAGGGATCATACTACCATTTATAATGAAGTTATGAATGATCAACAGGCCTTAGATGCATTGAGTGGATGTGGTTTGTTGAAATTTCTCAAAAAGCCTAATATGAAGGCCAAAATCCATTTTCTTGAAATTCTAATCCACTATTGGAGTATCGAAGATGATGCATTTATAATTGATCAAATTCCTTTGAGGATAGAGGTAATGGGTATTTACTTTATTACTGGTCTCTCCCGGAGAGGATAAGTTGTACATTCCACTGGCCAGACACGAAGTAGTCTCTTAGTGGAAGACTACGTACATATATACTATCCTGGGCATCCGGAAAAAAATCGGAAGCCAGATTCCAATAAAACATGTGGAGAGATTGTCCCTAAGGATCTTACTATTCACCATAGCCAGGATAAATGGATTAGCCTCATTGCACCAAGCATCACGAGTATCCATGAGCTTGGTTGTGGAGTGTCTCACCACTGTGTTTGATTGGTGTACACCTCTTCTTAACAATATGAAGAGCCAGTTGTCCTCCATTCAGAAAGGACAAACCAAAAATTTTAGATATGGTACCATTTTGTGCTCTTTATTCTTCGAGAAGGTTCCTAGGCTATGTTGCAGAGTATCAGTGTCTATCAATAGCCCTCGAGATCCTCGGATGGGTAGGTAGGCTGACCTGATGAAATGCCTTGGAGGTGGGGACATGCTGAGGACTTTTTGACGATGAGTTCTTCTCTTGGTGGGAACAACAAATAATTGTTGTGGAAGACTATCCCTATGCTGGGATGGATTTCAAAGGAGATCCAGGTTTGGTGCTGCCACCAAATGTAGCATGGGGAGAGATAGGCAACCATTTTTTGAGTTTTTATCAATTTAAAAGATTTTTTTATGTTTTTTCAAAATGAACATGAACTTAGAAATATTTTTTATGGGACTAGAATACTAACATAAAGGTCATGTTCCAGATGTGGGTCTAGTACACTAGACGGATTTCAATGGCATAGGGGTCACGGAAGAGGTGCCAAAGAGGTGGCTGCTGAGACAGAGAGGGTCTTATACATAGTCCAAAGAAACTTGGTGAGATTGACTCACCAGGTACCGATGGTGGTTGTAGAAGACCTACCTGAGCAGATGCAATGCTGCGTGGTAGGAGTATCACGAGACTGGGTTCAGAAAGGGTGGCAACGTTTGACCGCTTCAATACAATCTTTGAAAAGTGAAGGCCAAAAGTAGCTGGCACGCAAGATTTTTTGGGTTGTTGCAAGCCTAGATAGATGACCGCAACAAGCTCCACTGTGGCAATCATTAAGCACAATCTCTACTTCCTCTAAGGTTAAACAACGCATAAGGATTGAATCAACCCCTCGGTGATATAACGTATCACTAGTGATGACATAGTTCTTAGCCAGGTGACGTAATTTTTGACGTTAATCCTTGGAGGAAGTAGGAGGGAACTTCGAAGTCTAGAGATAGATTATGATATCTCCATACCAGGGATCTTGTGAAGAGATGAGGAATAGATGTTCATGTCAAAAATTCTCCTCATAAACGGTATTTTCTCCATAAGGTAGCTCAGAATTAACTCCACAAAAACCAATGATTTCTTAGACTTGGCCAATAAGAAATGGAGATCGAATTCTTATAAAATAAGAATCCATCGATTGTATTTACTCCCAATCAATCGCCTACTAAGGAAAAATTGGAAATGATTGACCGTGGCTAAGACAAATGTTTTGCGTAACAGAATATAATGGCAAAGCCACTGGATAGCATGGACAACTGCCAAGGCTAGTTTCTCAACCAGAGAATAGCATAGTTTAGGGCCTACCAAGCCTCAAATCAAGTAGTAAATCACATGCTCTATGAGAGCATCGTCTTCTTGAACGAGAACCATACCTATGGCTGATTCTACGACTGCAAGATATAAAAGGAAATCCTTACCATAAACAGTGGACTCAAAAGTGAGGCAGAGATTAACGCCTACTTCAAGGCATCGAAATATCATTGTGCAAATTCATCCCATGAAAATGGGACTCCTTTCCTCAGCAAAAGCATAAATCCTTTACTTATCTCAGCATAGTTCACTATAAATTGTCTCAAGAAATTTGCCTTTCCCTGTAGACTTTGAAGTTGTTAGATGGAAGACGGGGGAGGCAACTAAATTATTGCTTCAACCTTGAAGGGATCAACTCGAATCGCTTTAGTTGATACAATGAACCCTAACAACTGACCAGATATAATCATGAAAATGCACTTATTTGGATTCAACCGGATCTTTTAAAACTGACATATCCCAAGAACTAACCGAAGGTGGCTAGGATGATCGATTCTCTTTTGAGAATGAGTAGCTAAATCATCCAAGTATGCTTCAATGACATGCTTGATGTCATGGAAAGCATAAGATATGGCCTCCTAAAACGTGGCTCCAAAATTTTTAAGACCAAAAGGCATCTTTTGGTACCCCAGGGACAAATGAAAGTTGTCTTATGTTGGTCTTGTGGATGGATAGATATTTGATTATAACCGAAGAATCCATCCATGAAGGAGAAAATCTCATTACCCACACATTCATTAACTATCTCATCAATAAACAGTGTGGGGTAATTATCTTTCGGACAAGCTTTGTTCAAATCCCTAAATTCAATGCACACACGGATCGTTCTTTGTTTTTTATCAACTAGGACTAGATTAAAAATCTAATTCATTAGAGGAATGGGGTATATGAAACCCGCCTTCAGCAACTTTCCTACTTTAGCTTTAATGGTTGTTGCTTTCTTAGGATTGACAAGCAGAAGCTTCTGATGAATTGGCTTAATGTTTTCATACGTCATGATCTCATGCTGAATGATGGATGGATCAATACCAGGAATTTATTCATAAGACCAAGCGAATACATCTCGAAACTATTTAAAGAGGTCAGTGTAAATTTGAATCTCTTTAGGGGAACACTCGATTCTGATGAAGACATTTTCTATCACATTAAGGTTCCTAGAGATGTTTATTAGTACGATTTTTGAAATGACCGACATATTACCTTCGGCACGGATGTGTGTTGGAGCCAAAGGGTTTGAAATTGTAAAAACATAGGTAGTAAGCAGATTGGAGAACCTGGATTCGACTTTCTACAATGGGGGAAGAAAATATGAACGATGGTGTAAATATTCCCAAGGTCAATCTACACTTGTCATTGCTTCTAAGATTGCTTCCTCAGATGGTAAAACCATATCTAAGAAATCCATAGCAGAAGTAGAGTCAAGGGTCCAAGATAGGGCCACATCACCATCTAACTCTTCCTCTAAAAAAGGAGTAGGACGGAGTTAACAATAGACTGATATATAAGCTCTATTCTACACATAGGGAATCCATTCCACCTACTTTTCCTTCATATAATGTGGTTGTAGGGGATGGCAAGGTCCAAGGGTCTGAAAAATAACGAGTTCGTAAGAACTCTCTCCGTGAACACTCTTTGGAAGATGAAATGGCATTAATTCTAGCTATAGGAGTGGGAATATCAAATGTACCCATCAATGAAGAATACATCCCAACTCCTAAATTATTGATAGGTTGATGGGGGTTATCCACCAAGGGAAAATTAGAATCCTAAGTTGCATGAGGGTCAACTGGAGAATAATCCAATTGATCAACTTTAACAATTCTCCCCTCATGAGGAAAATAAAGGACATAAAATAGAGTCAAAACTACGACATCCATTTCATAAATCCAATTCTGTCCTAGGAGGAGGTTGTAATCGAGGTTGTCATCAATGATTTCTACTTCGACATTAACGACCTTTCCTCCAACACATATAGAAAAGGCTAGGATAATTCCATGTGGTCTGTGAGAATGTTTGTCAAGTGCTATCAAGAGAGTGGGTGAAGGAACAACCGAAGGCGATCCAATGGCCTTCCAACATGACATAGACATTATGCACATTGAAGCTCCCTCATCTATAATTGTTCGAAAAATATTAGTTTTCCAGTAAGTAGACTTGATTTGAAAAGCCATATGACGAGGAAGTCTCTTTTTGACATTGAGCATATCAAAAGTGAGCACTAAAGAATTTTTCGGATCAATTGCCCCGTTCGCTGAAAGCAAAGCACTTCGTTGAGAAGAACACAACTGGAGTACCTCTAAAGAAGACATAGTGCAAGGACTTTGAGCTACATCCTCAACAATGTAGTAGTTATGGGCTACTCTAGCATTAGGGTTGATAGTCGTGCGCTTGGTGGAGCCTTTCAGTATCCTAGGTATAGACTCAACAGAGAGTCGCTCAATATGTTCCGGGAACAGATTTATCCTTAGATGTTTCTGCTTCACCATAATCCCATGACCGTGTAACCACATTTACATTAGAACTCATCATGAAAAAATTTGAGGAATTGTTCCCCTCCTTGTTCCCCCTTTAGAGGTACCAGGATTTCAGTTCGCGCTAGCAAGTAGTTGCTGCCCTTGGGGGAAAGGGTTAGTTAAGACATCTTGGGAGCTAGAAGACCCCTGCTACACTAACAAGCGCCGAGCATCTTGAATTTTTTGGTAGAGATGAGTCAAATGATCTCCACCGCATAACTTGCATGGAAATTTAACTTTCTTCTTAGACTATTTTCCACCCTCACTAGCACTATTGCCAGGCTTGTTCGCGTTACCCTTCCCATCCTGATTCTTGTTTTTACCTCGTCCTTTCTTCTTCCCATTGAAATTTTGATTTCCTTTAGGGTTAGAAGCCTGAACGACATTTACGAAAGAATGTTGAGAAGGTGTAGGAGTAAACGGTGCAGCTTGATTGGAAGAAGTAGTTTATAGAGACAACTGCTGCAATTGGTTCAAAAGGTTCACCGCATTTTCATCAATCGATCCAACAATACCGTCAGCATGAGGGCTTGGCTTCAGTTTGGCTATATCAACCATGGATCTAGGAGAATCAAGCAATATTTTTTTAAGAGTCCTAGATTGAGAATATATCAATTCTAACTGGTGGGCACGAAAGATAGCCCGCTCTTCTGAATAGATGCCGAACATAGAGACATCCTTCAAGATCTCGGGTTGTAATGATTTTAAAAACCATACGAGATGGAATTCAAGTGGAATTTCGGATTTGATGAGAATCTTTCTCTATCTCCATTCCTGGATATGATCCTAAATGTGAGTAGCCGTGTCTTGGTCAAAATTGGCTAGAAATTCAGTTCTAGCTTCGTAAAGGACAGGCAACTGGAAATGGTTTAAGAAAATGTTAGGAAAATTGGAGAAAGAAGTAAAAGTTCCCCCTCGCAACTATATATACCACTTAGGTGAATTTCCTATTAAGGTGCACTGAAATAACCACAACCTGATCGAATCATCGATCAGGGAATTCGATGAGCACCATAAATGGAATGTGGTTACATGGTTGCTCGGGTCTTCACCGCTCTTCCCTTCAAATTTTGGAATATCGAATGGAAGTTTGGTTGGGATCGGAGGCCAAGCTCGATTGTATCTCATTGGATCATTTGTCAACTTAGTCAAGTTTGGAAGATTAAGCGTGGCTAGAAAAAGAAGTCATGGAGGACCTTGGGGATTCCACCCAAATTAGGCGGGGTTCCCAAAAATCTGAAAGGAATGACTTGGATTTTGAAAGGCACCAGGTTGCCCGAAGTAACTGGTAGAACCTATTGAACCAAAAGGTGAACCTTGTGGTGCAACAAAACTCAGAGTTTGACAAGCTCCAGTCGAAAACCGTCTGTAACTAGCAAAGTTTCCCCCTAACAAATTATTGTAAGGAGCTGACAGCCCCTGGCAAGGGTTGCAAGCATTAGCTAAGGGTGGAAAACTTTGAAATGAATTGACTTAGGAATATGGCACATTCCTTTGTTGGCTGAAAAACGGATTCCCAACTCCTGCCCCAATAATTGCAGGGTTAATCTAACTCTGAAAGGAATTGCTACCTTGACTTGTGAAAGGAGAAGGCATAGATCCTACCATCGAATTGGAATGTGGTATATGACCACTTCCAAAATGGAAACCATGAAAATAAGTTGACCCACTCATCATGGACATGGAGGCGGTTGATGGTACATTCAATGGAGCTGAAGGAATACCTTGAGAGGGCATTCCAAAAGGGAAGAATCCAAAATTGGACGCATTAACATGGGAACTTCCACTCGTTTACAGAATGGAAGTGGACCCAAATAAGGATGTAGAAGGGATGGAAATAACTCCTCCCCCTTGTACTGATATAGGAGTCTGCATACTCATAGCACTCATGGTGGATGCCATGCTTCTAGTAGTGGTCATCGAAGGGATAGATGTGTGTGGACCTGGGCTTGAACGCCTGTGTGTCAAAGTTAGAATGCATAACAATACGTTTGGATGATCATAAGGGAGAGGAGGATTCAGAGCTGCAATCGAATCTGAGAGCTCTTCCACCTCAATATTGTCTTCCGACTAGAAGAGCACTCGAGAAAGAACAGGTATGTTCCTCTCTAGCTCTGTAGTAGTACCAGGTCTATCTTGTACACTAATGCCCCCAAGTGGAGGATCAATCTTTGCTATGCCAGCTACCACTGGTTAAAAAGCACTGGTAGAATTTCTCCTACCCCTTTTAGGAGAAGGCTCTGGACTTGCAGGTGAAAGCCCACAAAGTCTACGGGATCATCTACGTGATCAGTTAGCCACTTTGAATTATTTTAATAAGATCTACTTAAAGACTCAAGAAAATTGAAAGTGCCAACTAGGAGCACAGAAACACACTAATAATGTCCCTAAAAAATCCAGTAGTCAAAACAACTCCCGAGTATTTCCACTTCGGGTGATTAGGACCGGACACCAAAATACAACAATGTGAATAAATAGGGCCTTCTAAAAATAGACTGGGGTAATTATGCCCCAGGTCTACTAGCGAAGGTATCAAAGGTAGTTACGTTGACCTCCAAACTATAGCCTTTGTCGGTGCAAACCCCTAAGCTTCGCAAGGGTGCCCTCTAGAAGTACCGTTGAACATGATGCAACATCAACCTCAAGTGCCATGGGATTCCCCTCTACATCCACCTGTGTAGATCCCTAGGATTGGCAACTAAAGACACCAACTCGTATCAAAAGCCGGGCGTAATAGTCGTGAGGTAAGATCTGATAAGTAAGAGAGGGGGTATCTCTCGTCCTTATCTTCACAAACCCTCGTGCTTCACTCCCAGTCACAGAGATTTCCCAGTCTCCCTAACACCATTAGATTTCACTCTTTATTCAGACTTCTATGTTTTATAATTTAGAGTGGCCTTGGAGAGTATACTCTCCTCTTGTCTAATCCAAGGCCCTAAATAAACCTAAAACTTGTTGGTGTATACTGATTGACAATATAAAAAGTTCTAGTTTATTTTATTAAGCGCTTGATTTTAAGTGGTTGTTCTTTTAAGTCAAAGGGACAATATGGAAATGAAACCAATGGTGGTTTTTATGACTCAAAATAAATTAATGAAAAACTAACTTATATGCAATGCACTTGTTTGTTCTTCGATGAAAAGCAACTTCTACTTGGGTTCTAAGAAACTTATATAAAGCAAAAACTTTTTTTTCTTTTCTTTTCTTATAGCAGACTTCACACTCACAAAAACTAAAAGACTATCGATGCTTTAATAATGCAAAACTACCCTAATTCTAGGTATACATGATAATGCAAAATTCTAGACTACTCTAAGAAGAGATGAAATCAATTGTTTAAAATTTTTTAATAATCCAACTTAAATATTTGAAGAGAATGCAGGTTTCACATACAAATTTTCCTATAAATAAGCAAAGAAAATGTCGAAAAATCACAATTCACTTTCACAAAACCAAAGAAACCAAAATCAAATTCGGCAAAAGAAAGCAAAAACAATTTTTTTGAAGAACTTTTCCTTTTCAAGAAGCAATAAAAACAACTTTTCAAAAGAACTCAAAATGCTACCAAAGACTCAAAAACTGAAAGCAAAGCACAAGGAAACTTTGTAAGTTACCAATTCAACATGAATGAGAACTTGAACAAAATAGGTGTTTCAAATTGCACTAAATGATCCAAAAGTAGCAAAAAGAGCTTGGAGAAACTGATCAAGAAATCAGGAAAGACACACTTTCAAATTCAACAATAAGAAACTTTCGAAAAGCAAGAAAAAGTGTATGGACACAAAAATCATTGGAAGCAAAGCAAGTAGAGAAATAATGAAGTTTTAAACAAACATCACAAACAATCTTCTGTCCCGGAAGACCAGAACAATCAAGAACCTCTATAAGAAGCCTTGTGTGTTCGAACACAAATCATAAAACTCACTCAAAAGCAAATCGAGGCCAAAAACTTTTCAAAGCAAGAGAGAATTCAAAACAGTAAGCTCACTGAATAATTAAAATTAGAAGACAGAAACTAACCACTCAGAAACGACAGAAACCAATATTTCTAGGAAGAAAGATTTGAAAACATCATGCAAAAAATTGTATACATGACAGTGTCCCTACACAGGTACGTGTACACGCGCTTTTGCCAAAATGAACTTGCATATACGTGGTTTCAATTCACAGAAACAAGCATGTGTATGCTTCTGTAAAGACGCAAAGGTGCATATATGAAGTCTTACAAGAAAAATAAAAAATGAGGCCTGATGGAAAAGATGAGACTTGAAGTCTAAGTTCCTACAGGAGCAGGTTATACAGTCACAGCAAGAAAACTAAGAACTGAGCCCTGATTAGCACTGAATAACCCAAACTAGGAATAACAAGATTGTTATCCCCAGTGGAGTCACCAATTCTATTAATGGAATAGGTCCCCTAGGGCTTTGGGTCAGAACCCTATCAAAGCGGGAGTAATCTACAACAAGAAACATGCATAAACTCAGGAAACATGCTTAAATAAACTAACTATGTGAGGATGAACATACCCGGATGTCTGTCGTTTTTGTAGTTCTAGCTAGGGTTCAAGCCCTCTACAACCTCTAATGATCTTCCAACCTACAAATCAACCAATTCGAATACACATAGCAACATATAGATAAAGCATTTAAGTGAAATCAACTACATATCATATAAGTAGATGGTTAGTTAGACATTGAAATAGTCATTCACATATAAACCATAACAATAACATCTGATGCATAAACAAAGTTGATATCAGGAACATGAAAACATTTCTTTTTATTGCAGAAAATTATAGTAAACATGGAAAGAGTTCACCTCAATCTTCCTCTTTCGGCTCCTAGTGGAACTGTCCTCCAGGTCCGTCCAGTCCCAATCTTCAACAACCTCCTTCCATAACCAATACCATGATATCTCCAACAAGTGAAAGAATATTAACACTCGAGGAAAAAAGGGTTTCCCAAACTTGGGGAAGTTATTGAAGCATAGGGATACTTTAGACTTGATCAGGGGATAATCTCAGTATAGTAATTCTATCTCTTCTCTCCTCCTTAAGCCCTTCCCATTTAAGTATTTTGATACTTCTCCCAAATTAGTTTTTTAGTTGGGAAACAGTTGGGAACAGTTGGGCCATGGAAACGAGGAAGTAATCAATAGGTAAAACCCATGATCTCTACCCATAGTTAAGGAAATTCGAATTGTTTAAGTGTTTTAACACATATATGCAGGTTGGGTATTGACTAACCCACATGTACATGGTTTTAACATAGGGAAAAGTAGCGTACAGGGAGTAAAACACTGTTTTTAAAATATTTGGACCAAGTCTAGAAGGAGGGGTTGCCCTAGGCCATAAACCAAGCATCACAAATACCAAGGGTGATATTTGGAGCTATAACAGATATTCCACCATGGTTTGGTATGCTTTTGTCCAAATCATGGCGTGCGAAAATTAAAGGAACTTTACAACTTGATTTCTCTTATGCTACCATTCTTGAGTTTTGCCAATTGAGAAAACTATACAGGTAGAATAAAATGAAATACATGATTACTAGCAAAGAGAAGCCACTTAATCATCCAATAGACACTGTACATATAGATTTAGAATCATTTGTACTATATTTAGATAATGGTTTGAATGATGTTGATAGTCAGTTAGTTGAAGTAGAAGATGTTCCAGAGATTTCAGAAAATTTTAGAGAAACCCTTCATTAAGAAAGATAGAAAATAGTAAGTTCTTCTAAGCATTCCACATACCATCAGTAGAAAGGTAGTGAACAACAGAAAAATGAAGAGATCAGTCAAGGTAAGGAAGAGAAGGAATCATAATTTCAGCATATAGAAGAAGAAGCAGGTCTCTGGAGCATGGATTTTGATGGAGCCATGGGTAAGGATGGTGTTGGCATAGGAATTTGGATTCAGAGCCTTGCTATCCAGCCTGACAAAGTCCCTAGTAATGTTAGAATATGTTCTTACAAATTGGCTTTTGACTGCTCTAACAATGAAGTGGAGTATGAAGCTTTGATTGCAGGTTTGAAAATTTCAAGAAGTTAAATGCAAAAAGGATTTCAGTGTATTGAGATTCAAAGCTGGTAATTAAACAGGTAAAGGGAGAGTATCAAGCAAAGCACCCACAAATGAGAGCCTACAAAAATGTATTCCTAGACATATTACGAATGTTTCCTGATTATATTTTGAGGGTGTACCCCAAAATCAGAATGTTATTGCAGATTCACTCACCACTGCTGCAAGCAATTTGGAGATCCCAATGAACTCCAACAACAAGTTTTAAATTCATGTCAAACACTGGCCTGCTGTTCTAGATAATTTAAGGTATTGGCAGATGTTTTGGTATGATAATGAAATCAATATATTTTTTCAAAATGAAGGAAATTACAAGGATGCTTCCATAGATGATGACTATGATACCAATGAACAAGAGATTGAGGTGAACCAGATGGAAATATTGTAGCTGAAAGATAACATTATTCGTAAAGGTCTCATACCTTTAGAAGAATTTTTTGATCAAGATGATGTGGCTAGAAAGCTGAGCATGGTGCCTACAGGTAAAGGAGTTGAGGATGTCAATCTTGGGACAACAGATAAGCCCGAGTTTGTGAAATTTTCCAAAATAGTGTCTCTTGAGGTAAAGAATAAATATATTAGATTGTTATCTGAATTTTTTGATGTGTTTAATTGGGATTATTCAGATTTGAAGGTGTATGACAAAGATATAATTCAGCGCACAATTCCCATCAAGCCAAATCAGAAGCCGTTCAGACAAAATTTGAGAAGAATCAACCCAAAATTGTTGCCTTCCATTGAAAAGGAGGTAAACAGATTATTTAAAGCTTGTATAATTGTCCCAATCATATTTTCTAATTGGATTTTGAATATAGTTTTGGTACGAAAGAAGACTAGAGAAATAAGATTGTGTATGGATTTCCAGAATCTTAACAAGGTATGTTTGAAGGACAATTACCCACTTTTGAAGATGGATCATATCCTGCAAAGAGTGGTTGGAGCATCGCGCATGTCACTACTCGATGGGTATTCATGTTATAATCAAATCCTGGTGAATGAAAAGGATCGGGACAAAACTGCATTTACAACACCTTGGGGAACTTTTCATTATGCTAAAATGCGATTTGGTTTGAAGAATGCTAGAGCCACGTTTCAACGAGCCTTGGACATTGCTTTTGCTAATGAAAAGGATGTATTTTTGGTTGTATATTTAGATGATTTGACAATGTTTTCGGGTTCTGATGATGAGCATCTACACCATTTAAATATTGTGTTTCAGATGTAGGAAGTTCAGGATATCTCTTAATCCAAAGAAAAGTCTTTTCGCCATGGATCAAGGAAAGCTGCTTGGTCATATTATCTCAAAAGAAGGAATTCACATTGATCCTTCACCGGTGGAGGAAATTCAACAAATAAATTTTCCCCGAAATAAGAAGGAGATACAAGTTTTCAATGGTAAGATGCATTTCTTACAAAGATTCATTCCCAATCTAGCTGAACATTTAAGAGAAATAACTAACATGTTGAAAAAGGACAACATGGTAAAATTGACGGAGGAGGCCATGAAGTCATTTAATTTGGTAAAGTATGCTTTATCTACAGCCCCGGTCTTGATTAGTCCTGATTACACTCAAGATTTTATCATATTTTTGTTTGCATCTGAGGATACCCTGACTCCAGTATTGATGCGAAAGAGAGATTAGCTAGAGAATCCCATTTCCTTTTTTAGTAGGACTATCAGAGATGCTGTCTTGCGGTACAATATAATTGAAAAACCAACTCTTGCTCTTGTCAAAGCATTGGAGGATTTCATAGTGTACATTCTGCACTCACACATTATAACATATGTTCCCAATGCAGCAGTAAAGGATGTGATGATACAGACTGATCCGGAAGGAAGGCGAGGAAAGTGGATTGCAACAATGTTGGAATACGATTTGGAGATTAAAACCAAAAATCTAATCAAAGGACAAGGCTTGGCGAGACTAATGGCTGAATCGAATCTGCATGCTTTAGATATCAATCTCATCACAGGCATGTCAGAAGATGAAGAAGAAGGTTCCCTCATTCAAGTGTCTAAAATGTTTCTTTAGTCACCATGGTATTCATACATAGTGTATGTACTTTAGCACTTTCCTCCACCTCCGAGAATGACAAAGAACAAAGGTAGATCACTCAAACACAAAATTGTAAGATTCTACATTCTAAATAATGCCCTTTAATGGAAAGATCCAGGAGGTGTATTACTTAGCTGTTTGGTTGAAGACGAAGCTCAGTAGGTGATGTATGACTTTCACAAAGGTGATTGTGGTGGTCATTTTTTCTGGAAGAAAATGACAAACAAAGTGTTGAGAGCAGGTTACTACTGGCTAACTCTATTTTCAAATGTTTACAAAATAGTCATGAGCTATCATGAATGTCAGGTCTTTCAAGGGAAAAGAAAATTGTTGCCTCTTCCTCTGAAACCTGTTGAAGTCCATGCACCATTTAAGTAGTGGGGACTCGATTTCATCAGGGAACTTCATCCAACATTTTCGGCACAGCACAAATGGATCCTAATAGTAACCGATTAATTTACTTAGTGGATTAAAGCAATTCTGACCACGCAAGCCATAGATACGGTAATCATCCAATTTCTAAAGTCAAATATTTTATCTTGTTTTGGTTTTCCTAATAAAATCATCACAAATAATGCAGCTGCATTCAAATCAAAGAGGATGATTGAATTTTTCAATAAGTATAACATCACTTTGGGTCATTCTACAACATATTACCTATAGGGAAAAGGTTTGGTTGAATCATCCAATAAGTCTTTTGTGAAAATCATCAAGAAGATGTTGGAAACAAATAAGAAAAGTTGGCACAGGAAGTTGGTTAATGCCTTATTGGCTAACAGAGTAATCAGAAGAAATCCATAGGTATGTCTCCATTTGAATTAGTTTGTGGCATTGACACAGTTTTTCCAACATCTCTTGCAGTTCCAGTTATGAGATTGTTACAGGAGGCTGGCAGTGAAGAGGATGACTTTTAGCGAAGAACCAATTAGATGATTCATCTGCAGCAAACAAGGGATGATTCTTTCCAAAACACTTTCATATTACAGGAAAAGATCAAGAAGATCTATGATTGGAAAACTAAAGTAGACAAATTTCAGCTAGAGGATGTAGTGTTGCGGTGGGATGCTCAGAATGAGGATAAAGGAAAGCATGGTAAGTTCGAGAGTCAAATATTTTATCTCGTTTCAGTTGTCCTAATAAAATAATCACAGATAATGCAGTTGCATTCAAATCAAAGAGGATGATCAAATTTTGCAGCAAGTATAACATCACTTTGTGTCATTCTATAGCATATTACCCACTAGGAAATAGTATCACTGAATCCAAATAAGTCTTCCATGAACATCATTAAGAAGATGCTGGAAACAAACAAGAAAAGTTGGCACAGGAAGTTGGCTAATGCCTTATGGGCTAACATAGTGAGCTAGAAGAAATCCATAGGTATGTCTCCATTTGAATTAGTTTATGGCATTGACACAGTTTTTCCAACATCTCTTGCAGTTCCAGTTATGAGACTGTTACAAGAGGCTGGTAATGAAGAGGATGACTTTCAACAAAGAATCAATTAGATGATTCATCTACAGAAAACAAGGGATGAAGTTTTCCAAAACACTTTTAGATTACAGGAAAAGATCAAGAAGATCTATGATCAAAAAACTAAAGCAGACAAATTTCAGCTAGAGGATGTAGTGTTGTGGTGGGATGCTCGGAATGAGGATAAAGGAAAGCACGGTAAGTTCTACAAAGGACATAATGCCTTTCTACTCAAGGAGATGGATGGTGGGGATTGTTTAGGAGGGCCAATAAATGGTAGGCTCCTGAAGCACTACTGAGGAGCCCCATAAATGGGTAATTATATGGGCTCATTTTTCCTCCTAACATAGTTAAATCAACCATTCTCCTAGTTTATTGAATGTTTTTTTATTATATTTATGCTTATGGAGTGAGCTGGGTTAGTTATGATGCCATGAGGTCTAATATGTGTTTAACACAGATTTTTTCAAATTTTGAAGACAAAGTCAAATATTTAAGGGATAATTGGCAGCAATAATTTGAAGTGGACAAAGGAGAGGGTTTGTGGTAGTGAATCCCCCTCATTTATTACTCACCAATTCAAATTCTCCTTCATGTAGCTTAGAGCACAAACATCCAAATCAATGCACTAGGAGGCAGCCGAGCAAGTGGAGGATAACTTATGTTTATCTCGAGTTTTGGAGGTCAATCCTCCCTGATTTTAAGGAAGGTATTGGGAGCTTCATTTGTATAAGTAGAAAGGCCTAGGGCCTCACTAGGGTCGAATTTTTGTTGAATTTTTGTTGCAGTTTTGCTCTGCTCAACTTCGAGCTTACTTTTGGTAACAATTTCATGTAATCTTATTACTATTTTGATAATAAAGATGAGATTCTTCTTGAGCTAGCACTAAGTTACCTTAGAGGGCTAAATTTCTTGGGTTAGGGTCCAATCCAAGCAGCCAAGGTCCTCTTGTTTGTATTTATATGCTTTGTTTCAGTTTATGGATTAGTTGTCATTAGATGAAGTTATTTCTTGGTTAAGAATAGGTTGCTTTTGGTGATTTAGAAGGTTGTTTCCATTTGTGTTTCCAATAGTAGGTTAAACAATGATAAAAATAAGATAAAAAAGGCCAACAATAGTGCATTGGCCTCCTTTCCTCCCTTTGGGACCATGAACTGAGGCCAAGACCCTATTGCTGCCACAAAAACATAGATTTTCCTTCTCCATAGGATTTCATGTGTTGTAGTTTGTTAGAAGGTTAATGCTTTGCTTTAGATCTCTTTCACCAAGCTCATTTCTATCTTTACAATAAGTCTTCTTGCATGCTTTCTCTCATTATAGCATTTTTT
Organism: Pinus taeda; assembly: GCA_000404065.3. Classification (NCBI taxonomy): domain Eukaryota; kingdom Viridiplantae; phylum Streptophyta; class Pinopsida; order Pinales; family Pinaceae; genus Pinus; species Pinus taeda. The sequence goes on along the minus strand of APFE030114723.1, from coordinate 546,908 downwards.
AGCATTTCTTTCTGTAGCTCATAATGTAGATTAGCTTGATGCAAAATTCTTTCTTCTTTTTGATGTAATTAATTTCCTTGCTTGCTTGATTTCATTGTTTGACTGCCAGTTCTTTTGCAACAGATTTCTTCTCACAACAGGTCAGCCTATCAGCCATCACATTCTATTCCTGATCTAAGCCCTACAGGTCACCCAAAGTTCACTTCAAATCTGCCTTAGTTTTCTGCATTTTTCCATAGGATTTATTCCTCTCTCTCGACCATATTTCCCTCTCCTAGTGATCCTTGGCGAACCCTAGGCACCCTAACACATCATCCCAACCTTCATCTACCCTTTCCACCCACTTTCACACCTTCAAAACCTTCAAAATTGCTCTCGACATCCTCCTATAGATCCCTTATGTCCTCCTGTAGATTTTCCTGTAGGCTTTCTTTTGAAGGCCGAGTGTGGGAAAAGCCTCCAGAAGGCCACCCGAGACCTCCTAGGACCCTTCTACACCATCCTACATCTCCTCAAACCCCAAAATTGGCCTTCAATACCACCTATTCTCTTCCACCTTCACACAATAAAATACATGCTTGTCAATTTCACATAAAAATACATAAAAATCCAAAAAGATGTTTTTTTGCTCATTTAATCATAGAAATAGCTTGAGTAGATTTTTTTTACTTTCTTGAGTAGGTAATGACATTCATTTCATGGTTTCCATAGTGCTTTCTACAAAAGTAGGATTAGTTGGTTAAGTAGGGTTTGCTAGGTTTACTTTACATCTCAATGATTTTCCTTTCTGCAATTAGATTAGCCTCTGTAGAGTAAGCTTTCCTTTCTTTCATCACACATAAAGCTTCTTCTGGAATCCATAGAAGTTGGCTTGAGCTCCTAGTGACCTTGCACCAGCTGACCAAATAACAACCTGCAGTAAGAACTAGTACTTGTGCATACAGCACCGTCGCTTCCAAGTTTGTTACGAACTACCAGGTTAATAAGAGTAAAATAGGTAGCCCTGGAGTTGCAGCATTATTGCTACAGTATTGGCACTCACCACTTTGTGGTGTCATTGTCAGGGAAACATCAGAGTATTTTGTGATTATTACTTTCTTCTATTTTCTATCACAACATTATGCTCAGTAGTTTATTTAAGAAAAAGTACAATAGTTGTTTCTTTCAGTTTCTTCATTTTATTACTTTCCTTTTGAGTTTTGCAAATTTCATCTCAGCAAAAGTAGAATAGTTGTTTCTTTCAGTTTCTGCATTCCCTTGCTTTCCTTTTCAATTCTGCAAATTTCATTTCAGCAAAGTTCATTTCAGTTAGTTGCAATTTTTTTTATTCAATCCATTTCAGTTTTGCACGTACAAATAGTGAAAAAACAAAAACCATCAAAAATATTTTCTTTCATGCCTCAGAGGAATAGAGATAATTTAGGAAAAATCTTGCCCAACACCCCCACTACATCACATAGCTAACCTTCTCTTTTCTTCTGTGGCAATGATCAAGAAGAACCTTTAGGTGAACAACCTGAGGTATTTGAAGGACCTATAGGGGAAGAAGAAGAAAACATCCCTCCTGGGCTGACGGCTAAAAACAAAAATGCTAGGGGAAATGGAGAAAGAATAGAGGGTACCTTTCCCATCTGGGAGACCAATGGGGACACCAAAATTAAGAATATAAGTCCTTCGGTCCTACCTCACTTCCATGGTTTGACTATAGAAGATCCTGACACCTTCTTGTTTGAGTTTGTTGTGATTTGTCGAACCTATGACTATGCAAAAGATGAGAAAAAGTTGAAACTATTACCTTCTACTCTCAAGGATGCAAAATTGCGTTGGTTCATGGGGTTACCTGGCAATAGCATCACAACTTTGGCTCAGATGCAGCAAACCTTTAATAACAAATATGGAGACTATTGTAGGTCAAAAGATACCAAGGAAGAAATCTTCCAAAAGACCATGGGAAAAGATGAATCCCTGGAAGATTATGAAGAGAGGTTCCAGCTTAGTTACAAAAGGGCCAGGTGCACACTTGACCCTGAATCTCTGAAGTTGGTTCTGCTCAGGGGAATCTCGGATGACCTTCTAGACACCCTCCATCTGCTGTCTAGGGGAGACATATACCAACTATCTTATGAGGACATAAAGACTGTCTTTAGAAACATTTTTAGAGCAGCCAGAAAGAGAGGTAGGGGGAGTCAACCCATAGCTAGTACCTCCTCTTCCAATTCATCCATCAAAGGTGAACACAGAAACATGTTGGAAGACTTCAAAAGTGAGATGTTGTAGATTCTTGCCATGTAAAAGGATACCTTGCATATTAAAAGGAAACGAGAGGAAGCAGAGAAGGCTTTGGCCATCTTTTGTCCTAGATGCACCAGGAGGCATCCTAGGAACGAATGTCAATTGAACTCTATAGAGGTTTGTTCAGTCTGTGAAGAAGATCATTCTACAGATAAGTGCCCTTCCTTGCCCAGACTTAAAGCTGTATACTAGGGGGGCGAAGGAGCCATTGAACCACTCTATTTCATGACCAAAGGAGACTGCATGGACCTAGACCATACTAGCAGGGGATGCAAGGGACATCTCAAGCATACTACAACCCCAACCAAGTCACTTCCATACCTTCTTGGGGCCCTCCTACTCATCCTTCCTAGTCCATGCCTCCTCCTTGGTCCTTTCCATCTCAATATAATTCCCAACCAGATGCTTATTCATTTCAATCCTATGCTCAGCTACAACCTTAGTGGAATGCATCTCATCAGGGGTGGAGGCCCTAGTACAACTCTGCTCCCACTCTTTTGCCTCCACCACCTGCTCAACCACAACCATTGCCTCTTGCTCCACCATGGCAACCCCAAATGCCTACCCAGCCAAACCTGAACCTGAACAACAAATAGGCTCAGTAAGTATATAGTGGGGAACCATCATTTCCCACCTATGCTGTGGAGATTCAGGAGATTAACCTGTGATCTAGGAAATTTCTCCCAGATAGCCAGCCTCCACCTAGGGTGTTGAGGAAGATAAAGAGGAAAGTGAACCTAAAGCAATTCCACCCTTTCATGAGAGACTATCCGAGACAACATAGCCTACCCCAGAAGAAACTGAACTTCTGGGAGAATTGAAGCAGTTATGTGTGAAGATACCACTTCTCCAAGCCATAAAAGATGTGCCTATCTACAATAGGTTGATCAAAGAGAAGTGCTTTAGGCATCCAGGAAGGCGCAAGAGAGATGCCCCAACCATCAATGTCATAGGACAACTATCTGACCTGATGTTGGGGCAAGTAATCTGTCCAAAATATCTGGACCCTGGAAGCCCAATAGTGGATGTCCACATCAATGGCAGCATGATCCCACATACCTTGATTGATCTGGGAGCTTCCATTAATGCGATGACGAAGGACACAATGCTCAAACTTAACCTCTAGGGCTCCTTGAGGAAGACCATGATAGTGTTGTAGCTAGCAGACCTCTCCACCATGACCACTAAAGGGATTGTGGAAGATGTGATGGTCTCCATTGATTCTTGGGAGTACCTTCCTGATTTCTTAGATATCCAGCTGAAGGCAAAGCTCACTGGGTATCCTCTCATCCTAGGAAGACCTTGGTTGGCTACTACTGATGCCTACATAAGTTGTCGAGCTGGGAACATGACCATTAAGAATGGGCACATGTCCAAACAGTTGATCCTATACCCTCCTACCCAACCCTTGCTAGAACATGATCTACCTCTCTAGTTGGAGGAGGAGGATGAGGATGAAATCTATTCTGCACCACTTTGTGCATTAGAAACTGCCATGGGGGGGAACCGCAAGATGAAGATGATATCATTGAAAATTTAATTCAGAATGCATCCCCCAATATCTTACCATTAGAGGACATAGTGAAAGAAACCCAAACCAACCCATTAACTGATCTCTATGTGGCTGACTTGACCTCTCTCCATGTTAAGAATATAGAGTTCGGCCCAGAAAGAACCTTGAAAATAAATCCATCCCTATCCACTTCCCAGGAGAAGGAGCTGTGTAGCTTGTTGAGAAAACATTTATATGCCTTCGCATGGAGTTATAAGGAGATGAAGGGAGTGCACCCTTCAGTATGTACCCATCATATATACATTAAGGAAGATTGAAAAACAGTCAAGCAGCCTCAAAGGAGGATGAATCCAGCAATTAAAGACATTGTTAAGGAAGAGTTGCAAAAATTACTTGATGCAGGATTCATCTACCCGATCTTTAACAGTGAATGGGTCTCTCCTTTGGTGTTAGTTCCAAAGAAAAATGGCAAGTTTAGAATCTATGTTGACTATTGGGAATTGAAAAAAGCCACTAAAAAGGACCATTTTCCTTTGCCTTTCATAGATAAAGTGTTAGATGGTCTCGCAGGGAAAAGGTTTTTTTCCTTCCTAGATGGGTTTAATGAGTACAAGTGGATTCAAATTAGCCGAGAAGTCCAATATAAGACCACTTTCACTTGTGCTTGGGGTACCATTGCATACCTGGTCCTTCCTTTTGGTTTCTGTAACGCTCTAGACACTTTCCAAAGAGCTGTATTGAGTATATTTTCTGAACTTGTTCATGATACAACGAAAATATATGTGGATGGTTTTACTCTTTATGGTTCTGACTTTCAGGAAGCTTTATCTAACCTAGGAAAAGTTTTGGATAAGTGTATTGAGATGAATTTGTCCCTCAGTCCAGAAAAATGTGAATTTTTGATGATTGAAGGGACCTTGCTAGGTCATGCAATATCTCAACAAGGATTGTAGGTGGACCCCAACAAAATTTCCATCATCCAAAGGGTCCCACCTCCTCAAAGGGTGAGAGATGTCAGAAATTTCCTAGGTGTTATTACCGAAGATTCATTAAATATTTTAGTAAGCTAGCCTCTTTGTTGTTTTGTCTTCTAGGTAAAGATGTCGAATTTGCATGGTTGGAACACTGTCAAAAAGCCTTAGATAGTTGAAGAGTAAACTTGTGACTACCCCAATTTTGAGAGGCCCAAACTAGGCCCTACCTTTCCACATTCACACAAATGCCTCTAACAAAGAAATTGAGCAACCTTAGGACAAATTGATGAAAAGTTGCCTTGTGCCATATACTTTATAAGCAAAAATTTGTCAAAGGAAGAGTTAAACTATACAATGACCAAGAAGGAACTCCTAGCTGTTGTGCATTCTTTAAACAAATTTAGACATTATATCACAGGCTATCAGACCTTTGTGCACATTGATCATGCTGCAATTAGATATTTAATGAACAAACCAGATGTAAATGCTCGCATTATTAGATGGTTTCTTTTACTGTAGCAATTTGATTTGACCATTGTTCATAAGACTGGTAAAGAAAATGTTGTTGCTAACTTTTTGTCTAGAGTAAATTTGCTTGCAAGTGAATATGGAATGGTGGATGATCAAATGCCAGATGAACACCTATTTTCTATCTCAGTACTCTTTCCATGGTTTGTTTATATAGCAAACTACTTGATTTCAGCATGGTTCCCACCACACCTATCCTCGAAGGAGAAGAGCAAGATAGTGAGGAAAAGTGCCCCTTTCACCTAGATTGGGGGTAATCTCTTCAAACTTGGCCCAGGTCAGATCTTGAGAAGATGTGTCAGGGAGGAGGATGTTTTTGACATCCTCCTGACTTGTCATGACGAGCCGTGTGGAGGTCATTTTGTAGCAGGGAGAACTACTTTCAAAATCTTGCAAGAAGGCTACTATTGGCCCACTCTTCATCAAGATGTGAGGAGATACACCAGCCAATGTGATCGATGTCAAAGGATGGTGAAACCTACTCCAAAGGATGAGATGCCCATGCAACCTCAAGTGACCTTTGAGCCATCCGAGAAGTGGGGCATGGAATTTGTGGGTCCTATCAACCCTCCTTCAAAACAGAAGCAATACATCATTGTGCACACCGATTACCTGACAAAGTGGGGCAGAAACAAAAGAAATCAATGTAGCATCAAAGGAAAATGTAGTTGAGTTTTTGAGAGAAAACATATTCTACAAGTTCAGGTATCCAAGAGAATTGGTCACAGATCAAGTGAGTTAGTTCACTTCCAATTTGGTTGAAGACCTGCTCACACATAATAAAATCAAGCACATGACTTCCACCCCTTACCATCCACAAGCCAATGGGTAGGTGGAAGTCACTAACAGAGTTTTGGAAGGAATTCTGACCAAGGTAGTGAGTAGTAGTAGAAAAGATTGGGCGAACAGATTAGTTGAGGCCACCTGGGCCTACAACACAACATGGAAGACCACCATAGGGTTCACACCCTATGAACCAGTCTATGGGAGGAAGGCTTTTCTTTTCAATATAATTTGAATGTAATACACCAAGGATGGAAACTCAGGTGGACGTAGACCTCAGCCACGCACTAAAGGAAAGACTACTCCAGCTCAATGGATTGGATGAACAAAGATTGCAAGCCCTTCTCCACACAGAGGTAGTTCAGCTTCAGAGGAAGATATGGCATGACAAAAATATCAAGGAGAAGCAATTCCAAGAGGGAGATTGGGCACTTCTCTATGATTTAAGGTATAAAATCTTCAAAGGCAAGCTGAGGACAAGATAGCTCCGACCCTACACTATGGAAAATTGCAATGACAATGGTTCAGTTTTGATTAGAACCATTGATGAGGAAGCCATCCCCATGCTTATCAATGGACATGAGTTGAAAATTTACAAGAAGCCCTATCCAAGCAAGAGTTCATTGAAGATTTGAATAAGACAGTGATGGTAGTGGAGCATTTCTTTGCCTCCACTTCACCCACTCACTGAAGAAATAGAAAAGAGAAATAAAGAAATAAGGACTCAAGTGAAAACCTCCATGAGGCGCTTAAGTACCATCATTGAGCTGAAAACTTCTTCTGAGGCCCAGTGATGCAAAAAAAAAAAAGAAAAAGAAAAAGAGAATAGGATCCTTGGGTGAAAATCTCCCTTGGAGGCACCCAGGCCAGGCAATTAGGGTGAAAACCACTTTGAGGCACCCTAGTTGTTTTTACAATAGAAAAAACAAAAGAGAAAAGAAGAAAAGGAAAAATTGAATTTTAATTTGTGTTGCAGGCTGCAGGAGGACCACAGGGAGAAAGAGAAGATTCTAAAGAACTTTTTTCACCTCCTCCACACTCTTCTCCATCATTTCTGACCTATCTTCCACCCCACTATTTTTTTTCTGGAAATTGTGTGTTCTATAGGAGGCCCTGTGTTTTCTACAAGAGGCTCTTGTAGGAATCACAGAGAGCTAGAAATGTTCCAAAAAGTAGCTTGAGGGGCTGGGAAGCTTTATGAAGAACATGTAAACCCTCCTACAACTATCAACCCTCCTTTCCATCCATTACACACCTGCATCACATCATCGTCATCATTTTTTTCCCTTCCTGTCATAGAAAAACACAGAAAGCCAATTTTTAGAAAAAACAAAAAATAAAGGAAGCAACACCTCAAATCTCACCTGCAGCTTACCTAGTACCTGTCCATCTCCATTAGTATCTCTAGCATCATCCTCATATCTTCCAATACAAAAATAAGATGAAATTTTAAAGGGAGAAGTAGCTACAAGAGCTCCTGTAGTACTTGACCCCATTAAAATCAAGCCACAACAGCAAAAGAAGTGCAATCATGGGATTGAAGGAGACATTTGAAGCTTAGATCTAGCTAGAAGATATCTACACAAGGAAAACAACCACACATCAGAAAGCAAAGAGCATGTAGCAAACGAAATACAAGCATGCAACAGTAAAAGGAGCCAAAATACCTCACATCACATACATTCGACTAACAGGTAAGTGACTAACCCACTCCTCTGTTGCATTTGTGTAACTGAAAGATATGAATAAGTGAATGAGATGGTTGAGGTTGAACAAGAAAAGGTAGCCAATTAACTTGGCCACCTTCATCCAGTTGACTACACTCATCTGAAGATGTCACAACACGTGCGCATAGTCAACTTAGAGAAAGATCCCAAGGACAGGTAGTGAAGGGTTTGCAAACTCTGATGCAATGATGAGAGGTGATTGCAGGAAGAAACCATGATGACAAGGTAGGTGGAGACCAATGGTCAAATTATTGCCAATGTACCTTTTTTCCAGCTCACCCCATCACCAGAAATATCTAAAAGAAGGAATAAATACTCCTCCTCGAAACACTCTCACCATCTTTTCTTGCATTCTATCCTCGTCCACTTAGCTGCAGAAAGCTCCTTGTCACCCCATAGCCTCAAAACCATCATTCTCCATCACTCTCATCCATCCTCCTACTATTGGCATTCTACAGGAGCACTTATAGGTTCTACAGGAGCACCTATAGGAAGTTCTATAGGAGGGGCAATGAGTTGTTTTTAAGAAAAAAAACAAGGGTTGTTTGCTCGATTTCTAGCTTGAGGAGGTAGGTTCCATGCATACCCACCTTGATTATCAATATGTGAAAGGAATGATATCATTTTAAGGAGGAATTGAGTCCATACAAGAATAGGAATTACATAAAAAAATTCTGCTTGTTTTCTTAAAAAAACAAAGTTTCCCTCTGTTTTCCTGTTTTCTTCAAAATTCTTGTCTCCATCTCTACATTTGGTGTTCAAAAGGGGTATAAGCACAATGACAGGAGGATTCATGAGGAAGGAGCCCACTAATTCAACTAGGCTCCATGAACATCCCCAAGTAGTAGGCATATTCACCAGGGAAAATTGGATGACATTTTTTGGGAAATTCCGAGGGTTTGTTGAGGAAGTTTCTTAGGAATTTTCCATTTCTTTAGTCACTCACTCAAGAACCCATGCCATTGTCACTCTTAGAGGTCTTTCCATGGAAATCACCCTAGAATTTATCAGTAGGGTTACTATCCTTCCTCTTGGATTACCTTGGAGCAAAGATGAAAAACCAATTAGACAGGCTGCTAAGAAATACTTCTTCCAAAAAAATGAACATCCCATAGAAGAAAAAAATGGCATTAGAAGGACAAGCATACCCTATCGCTAGGATGAGGTTAGTTACCAAATCATCAAATATGTTTCCTGTGAAGGGGGGTATATCATAGTCTATGGCTACCATTTTAGAATCCTTCATGAGCTGAGATATCACATGGACACTCCAACACCCCAGAAACTGAGCATCCCCTATTTCCTCTTGTAGTCTCTCATAGAATCCAACATTAAGTTTAAGGCAGGGAGTCTAGATCAGATGGCTCACCATGGAATAATCAAAATTTTGGTGGAAGAAGCCCTCCATACATTCACAACCCCCATAGCATGGGAAATTTTCTGAAACATGATAGCAGAAGATGACATAAAGACCCTCACCTATGATATCAGTCCTTCTATTAGTGAGGAGGAAGAGCAACAAGAGGGAGAAGGAGAAGAAACTAAGGAACAAGAAGGGGAGAAGAAAGAAACCAAACAGAGTAGGGAGAAACAAAACAAATAGAGACATATGAAATGAAAGGAGGAGGAGAAAAGGGGACAGAAAATACATAAGTGTCTCTTGAGACCATAGAAAGAGAGGCAACAACTGCTCTCACTGCCCTCAACACCTTAATTAAACCAAAACAAAAGAGGAAGAGGCATACCTCAATGTATTTTAGGGATAGGAAGAGCACAAGAATCAAAACAAGGAAACCCCAGCCTTCTTCTAAAGTGCCTATTGTTATTGAAGATTCACCCTCTACCCAAGGAAAGGAATCCTCTTCTAAGGCACCTATCACTTATGAAAGGGGGACTCCTAGATCTCCCAAATGTAAGGGAAAAGTAGAAATATAGGACTCAAAAAAAGTTCTATAAGAGGCACAAACTGTTCTACAATATACCCTGTCAAGACTACAGGAGACCGAAAAACTTGAAAAAAGGATAGAAGGACAGCCACAGGGGAAGGAGGAAGCAACAGAGGCACAAGAACATGACCCCCAGCTTAGTCTTGGGTCTTACTACAATCTTCTTGAGGGGGGAGAATCATTCCACAAAAATTTGGAATCCCACTATTCTTTGAGTTGGAGAAAGAAAGAATAAGGACCCATAGGTGGATGCAAATAGCCAAATCCAAGGGAGTTGAGGATATTGGCCATATGGATAATAAACTCAGATAAATGGACAGGGAGTTAAGTGTTGTCAGACACAGAGAAGCAGTTGCAAGGAGCCAACTTGAAACAAAAAATGAATTGCTAAGGAGGCGGCTGCAAGAGAAAGAGTCCCAACTGGCATGCATGGCTAGTTGGTCCATAGAGGCATTGCAATGTAGGCAACGAATGAAATCCGATGCCCTGTATCTCAAGGACCAGTGGATGCAATTTCAGATCAAGACCTTGGCACAAAGAGGCACAATTCCTTTCAAGATTATAGAGAGTTTATGGACTTGTGTGGCCAAAGCTCATCAGAACACAAGGCAAAAATAGTAGAATTCTATCTGCATAACATGGCCCTCACAGACATGAATGTGTCTGACCCAAATGCTGGGCTAGGGGACCTACAACTAATGGTCATGGCCTCATGGATGAATCATGAAGAGTTAAGGGCAGCAGAAATAAGAAAGCTGGTGATAAAGAAGTAGAATGAGCCCTTAATGATCAGAGTTGAGCCATCAGATCCCATGGCTCTCATCAACACACACCAATTCCTTGCAAATAATCCCAAATTGCCCCTAAATATATCAATGATCAAGCTCAAACCATTGCACATTTTGAGGATATGGAAAGGTTACTTGGGGTTGGCTATATTCATGCTTGTATGAGGAGGTCAAACACCCTACCACACAATTTGCAGATCAGGGAGTATCAGTCCCCAACAAGGATGAAAGAGGCATTAAGGAGAGTGCCACTGTACAAGTGCTCCATGCAGAGTTTGAAGTTCAATTGGATTGGCCTCAAATTGAGTCCCCCGTTGCTGCTAGGCATGCTAGAGGGTAAAAAAGAGGAAGAAAGCAACAATAATTGGAAGAGATAGAAAAAAAGGTAGGATTCCATGAAAAAGGAGAGGACATCACATCAGAAGCATGGGATGTTAGGGACGCCACTAGGGCCATCAAATATGAGGAGATGGACTAAGTTGCTTAGAGGATGAGAAACACCTTCAGTAGGGGGTGATGATAAGCCCCGTAAATGGGTTATTATATGGGCTCATTTTGCCTCCTAACATAGTTAAATCAACCATTCTCTTATCTTACTGCATGTTTTTTTATTATATTTATGCTTATGGAGTGAGTTGGGTTAGTTATGATGCCATGAGGTCTAATATGTGTTTAATGGAATGTTTTGTCAAATTTTGAAGACAAAGTCAAAGATTCAAGGGAAAATTGGCAAAAATAATTCAAAGTGGACAAAGGAGAGGGTTTATAGGAGGGAATTCCCCTCATTTAGTACTTCCCACTTTGAATTCTCCTTCATGCAACTCAGTGCACAAACAACCAAATCAATGCACTAGGAGGCAACTGAGCAAGTGGAGGATAACTTATGTTTATCTCAAGTTTTGGGAGCCAAGCCTCCTTGATTTTAAGGAAGATGTTGGGAGCTTCAGTTGTATAAGTAGAGAGGCCCAGGGCCTCACTAGGGTCGAATTTTGTTTCAATTTTGCTCTACTTAACTTTGAGCTTACTTTTGGTGAAGTTTCATGTAGTAAAATTACCATTTTGATAATAAAGATGAGATTCTTCTTGAGATAGCACTGATTTACCTCAGAGGGCTGAAGCTCTTAGGTTAGGGCCCAATCTAAGTAGCCAAGCTCCTCTTGTTTGTATTTATATGATTTGTTTCAGTTTATGGATTAGTTGTTGTTAGATGAAGTTCTTTCTTGGCTAAGAATAGGTTTATTTTGGTGATTTAGAAGGTTGTTTCCATTTGTGTTTCCCATAGAAGGTTAAACAGTGATATAAAGAAGATACAAAAGGCCAACAACAGTGCCTTGGCCTCCTTTCCTTCCTTTGGGACCATGAACTAAGGCAAAGACCCTCTTGTTTCCACAAAAACACAGATTTTCCTTCTCCATAGGATTTCTAGTGTTGCAGTTTGTTATAAGGTTAATGCTTTGCTTTATATCTCTTTCACCAAGCTCATTTCTATCTTTACAATAAGTCTTCTTCCATGCTTTCTCTCATTATATCATTTTTCAGCATTTTTTTCCATAGCTCATAATGTAGATTAGCTTGATGCAATTATTTATTTATTTATTTATATATATTTTTTATGTACTTAATTTCCTTGCTTTCTTGATTTCATTTTCTGGCTGTCAGTTCTTTTGCAGCATATTTCTTCTCACAGTATGTCAATCTATCAACCATTACATTCTCTCCCTGATCTATGCCCTACATGTCACCCAAAGTTGACTTCAAATCTGCCTTAGTTTTTTGCGTTTTTCCATAGGATTTCTTCCTCTCTCCCAACCATCTTTTCCTATCCTAGTGATCCTTGGTGAACCCTAGGCACCCTAACACATCATCCCAGCCTTCATCTACCCTTTCCACGCACCCTCACACCTTCAAAACCTTCAAAACTACTCTCGGCATCCTTCTGTAGACCTCCTATAGACCTCCTTTAGATCGCCTGTGTCCTCCTGTAGATTTTCCTGTAGGCTTTTTTTTAAGGCCGAGAGTGGGAAAAGCCTCCAGAAGGCCACCCGAGACCTCCTAGGACCCATCTACACCATCCTACATCTCCTCAAACCCCAAAGTTGACCTTCAACACCAGCTATTCGCTTCCACCTTCACACACAATAAAATACATGCATGCCAATTTCGCATAAAAATAGATAAAAGTCCAAAAAGATGTTTTTCTGCTCATTTACTTATAGAAATAGCTTGAGTAGATGTTTTTTACTTCCTTGAGTAGGTAATGACACTCATTTCATGGTTTTCACAGTGCTTTTTGCAAAAGTAGGATTAGTTGGTTAAGTAGGGTTTGCTAGGTTTACTTTACATTTCAGTATTTTTACTTTCTGCAATTAGAGTAGTCTCTGTAGAGTAAGCTTTCCTTTCTTTAATCACAAATAAAGCTTTTTTTGGAATCCATAGAAGTTGGCTTGAGCTCTTAGTGACCTTACTCCAGCTAACCAAGTGACAGCCCGCAGTAAGAAATAGTACTTGTGCATACAACACCGTCGCTTCCATGCTTGTTATGAAAGAACTACCAGGTTGTTAAGAGTAAAGTAGGCAGCCGAGGGTTTGCAACATTATTGTTGCAATACTGGTGCGCACCAAATACTACTTCTGAGGTGATTTCTAAAATCACAACATGATCATTGTACATACCATTTTCCCTTTCATTGCAATATTTCAAGGTACACAGTCATTTCAGCTTGGGGCCTGAGGTGAAGGCTATAAAGTTTGAATGATGTGTAAGGTTTGCAGGTTCTAATTTAGTTTGAGTCATGAGTCTGTTTCTATTTTCATAGTGTCATTTTTTAGTTTTTGAAGAGTTTTGACTCCGCTGCCCAATGGATAAGGCTACTAGGTCTACGGTGTTCTTGGCACCTCCAAGGAGCTACCATCCCCATTGGAGCCAATGTTAGTGTCAGTGTCTTCACACTGCCATCAGTGATAAAAATCTTCTCTTTTGCATTTCATAGTAGGAGTCCCATACTACTGAGTTTTCATTCCATTAGGTCATGGATTCACTGATGGTATGGTTTTCTTCAAATTTTTCCCTCATGATCTGTACTTGCCGATCCTCTTTCATATATTTCAGTCATGGTTCATGTTCACTTTGCAATTCATTTCATTAGGTCTTAGGGTTTGGTCTCATTAGGTTTTAGGGTCCCACAATGGTCAAATCCAATAATTACATGCAAATAATGACTAGCAACGACATGAGGAGGCCAATAATGATTGTAAAGCCATAATTTATCATTTTAAAAACCTAATGTAGTTCTCACCTCAAAACTTGCTTTGAGGTGAAAACAAAGTATTTTGTTTTTATTTTCATTTATGATGTAATTTTATCCTTTCATATGTAATATTGGTTCCCAACTACTCCTAAGCATCTTGTGATGTTTCCAAGCACCTTCCATTGCAAAAATCAAGTCATCTTGAGCACCAATCCACCTCCAAGAACAAAAGAAAACAAGCATGAAAAAACATAGTATTTAAAAGGATAAATAGACACTAGAAAAGTGGGTTTTTCAAAAGAAAAAATCAAATGGAGTTCATATAAAACCATCCCATCCTAATTTCAAAATCATTATGCCATGTTTGCCAAAGCCCAAGGAGAGAAAAACTCAAAGGAGCAAGTGTTTGTGAGCAAAGAAGCCAGGTGCTACGCTTAGAGAGAAAGGCACTGCATTTCTAGAATTTTTGGCCCCGCGTTGTGTTATTGGGAAATGGTGTTGTGCTTACAACTCAGCGCTGCTCTTAGGGACTTTCTGTACAGTTCAAAATATAACGGGTGCTACGCTTAGAGGGTGGTGTTGCGCTCCTAGGTAGTGGCGTTGTGCTTAGGCTAGCCAAGCCAAAACGTTCCAAACTTCAAATTTATGCTAAATTTCTTCCAAATCCACATTTTGCAAGTAAGTATCACTCCTCTCCCTCCAATTTGGTTTTCAGTTGTTGAGATTTTCATAAATTTCCACTCATTTTCATAAAAACCTAATTGTCACTATAAACCCTAAATCAGTTGGTTTATTTGACTACAACCTTTCATATATCATCTCTTCCATCCTCACCTATTTCTCATCCCTTGTTTCTCATCCCATACACCCTCCTTTCATTCTCATGATTTATGCCTTAGCTATAAATACACATAGTCACTCATAAACCCTAGATTCTACCCCCCATTCCATTCACATTGGTCTCCCCACACTATAAATTTTTCTGAAATTAAACAATGAAACCATGGACAGAGGAAGTGATTTTGAGTATGATGAAGAGATAGCCAGTGACAATTCTGTAGAGAGGCATAGGCAAATAAAGCCTCACAAGGGAGGAAAAATCATAAGAGAAGAGCCCACTAGTTTAAGAGAATTACAGGCTTGCCCACTTGTATCTCTTGTTTCAGACACCAAGGATATTTTCAATTTTGTAAACTAGTGGAAAGAGCTCAGTTTCACCATGAGTTGGATAGAGGTTTTGTGGCTCATTTACATAACTATGAGGTGACACTTGCTAGAGTAACCTTCACAATATCACCAATTGTCATTTCAGAGGCCACTAGAATCCCTAATGCTAGTGAGAAATGGTACAAGGGTTAGGACCTTGATGAGCATTACTATGAGCCTTACATTAAGCCTCAGTATAGAAAATAGGTGAAGAGGCTTTTCCCCTTTAAATTTTTGGAGAACTGGTAGGTTCCTTTGATGAGGATTATCATAAAATATTTCACTTGTGAAGGCAGATTCTCCTGGTTGTATGCTTACCATATCAGACTCCTCATGCACTTCACCAGGGTAAAGATGATGAATCTCCCATATTTCTTATTTATAAACATTGACAAAATAGCTTAGCTTGTGTAGAATAAGCCATACCCTCAGCAGTTGAACAACATCTATCATTACTCCTTAGTCAAAATCATTGTTCTTCACCATCTTAGTCTTCTTAACATTCCTTGGGAGACTTTCATTTCTCATGAGATGTTCAAAGGTCCACAGATCCCTTGACTAGTGCATCAAGAAGAACATGGCCTTTATAGCCATGGGGAAACAAGGAAAGAGGTCAAGGAAACAAAAAATGTTGAGATGCCAATGTACTTGACATATCAGAGAGGCACAATAAAACCTTTTTCAACTTCTACACAAGTGTTTTCTCCATGGGATGTAGAAGGGACCTTGCCTTATTCATCATTCCATAGGAAAATGTTATCTCCACAAGGTGTTGAAGGGGCTTTGCCTTCTACATCGAAAAAATAGGTACATGCAACTGAGCAAAGGCAAGGATAAATTGTAGGAAGAGAACCTTGGTGATGAGGAGGAAAGAGATTTTGACTTGATTGAGCATGAGGAGCTACAATAGCGCTATACTCATCATGGAGTTAATATCACTGACTTGGAGGCTCAGGATGAAAAAACCATCAAAGAAATCATCATAAAAGGAAGGGAAGCTCAAATACAAGCTTTGGTATACAACTTAGAGAGAGCCAAGTTCATCATCAAATACTTGGAACAGGAAAACAAACAATTGAGTGACAAACAAGTCCTCGTGGAGTTGGAAATGATCAAAACAAATAGGAAAATTGTCAAAGAGGCTCATGTCACATTGAATCCTATTGAGAAGGAGATTGAAAATTATAGGGAAACTTGGCTTGATAGAGTCAAAATACATATTGAAGGACTTGTTGAGGAGGGCAAGAGGGATAAGAAAATGATTTGACACATGGCATACCATTACGTGACCTGCAACAAAATTTGTAACATGAGAATTAGAAAACTAAAGGCTAGGCTAAGGAAAGCTTTGGAGGGCAAGAAAGAGAAATATAGACTCAAGATGTTGGCTGAAGCCTCTTTGGCCAAACAAAGTAGTTGATGGTGTGTTCCATGCCAAATTTGGGCAAATTTTGATAAGTTTTTGTATTTTTGAAATTTTGAAATTCACAAAACAAAAAATTTTCCCGAAATTTTCCTGGGGAATACATTGGAGAAAAAGTTGACATTTTTGGATTCACAATGATGAGGAAATGCACCTTGGAAATTTTCAAAAGTTTTGGAGCAGATCTGTTTCACCAAAACGTCCAAAAACTACCAAAAAATGACCTCTCTGCCTCTTTTTGGAGACACAAAAGAAGTCTTGGGAGGTTCAAGTTGTGAGAGGGTAAATGACCCTCAAATTCAAAACTTCTAGGTTTTCTAGAAACTAGACTCGAATACCTTTCCAATGAGCTATCATGGACTCAATTTGGCTAAGGGGAAGGCCTCCCAAATCAGGTGGAAATTGGTGCTGCGCTTAGGACGAATGGCGCTACGCTTAGGACCATTTTTCTCATGGAACTAAAATTCGCCTGTTTTAACTGTGAATTTTATTTCTCTCTCCTCATGGATGATTTCACTAATCTAATTGATGACATGCCATGTAAATATAATGGTAAAATAATGTTAGAGGGTAGATTCATTAGTTAGAGGTGGTTTTGAGGCAAATAAATCAGTTTCCCCTCTTTTAGAGAAGTTGTTTGACTGCCTATATTCCAGTTCTTTGTCGGGAAATAGTTGAAACAACCCCTCTTCTCATGGATTCGACCACTGAAGGTCAGGATGAGTAGTTTAGATGTCTATATTATGTGTTTTCTTTCTCATTTGCAAGGGCTAGATTCAGCTGGATGCTCATGTATTGAACACTTATCATTTTGTAGCAGTTGTCGCAGGAAGCTAATAAAGTTGCAACTATTTTTATGGGATACCTATCGTATGGCCTTTAGCATGTGTTTCTTCTTCTGGTAATCATTTCTCATGCTATTTATGTATGCCTCTTTCATATAATTTCTTCTGATTGGTTGTTTTCAAGTCAGATAGGTGGAATACGTTAGGTTTTAATGCTCTACCTTGGGAAAACACCAACATTTCATGTTTTCTCCTCTGTTTAGGAAGGATTCTTGACTTGCTCAGGCCCTTCTTATCTCCTCACCAGTCTAGCCTTTCACCCCATCAAGATTAAGGTGTTGAAGATCATACCTACCTTGCCCTATAGAATCCCTTGCAATTTTGATTTAGTTTCCCAGGCCCAAATTGCCCAACTCCTCCTGATTTGGCAAAAGAAACCGACAAATTCAATCAAAACCTTTCGAGCTACTATACCTAGCCTAAAATCCCTATCTGATCTAGTCATCTTGACTGATATCCTAAAGGAGAGCGCCCTCTCCCAACCTTATAGGGCTAGCTATGAGGTTAAGTGGTTTGTGGTTACCTTGGAAGTTTGCTTTCTTCAGCCTGAGGCAAATCTTGGTGTTAACACTTGTATATTGTAAAATGAAAGAAAAATATTATTATTATTTTTTAGCATGGGTTTCATGATCAAAATATTTTATTTTATAGGTTAAGCACCCATTGCATGCTTCTAGGGTTTTTCCTAGGTCAAGAAGTCAAAAGATTCATTGTCATAAGTTGAAGACCCAATAGGACACATTGTAAATTGTAAAGAAAATTATTTATGTCCTTAAATGTGTCAAAATACCCTTCAAGACCATGTTGGCCTAAATTAAGGAGCTACATCCACCTTGAGAAGCCTATATAAAGGAGGAAACCCAAACTCCTTGGAACACATTCATTCACTCACTCATTCAATCAGAGGAATAAGAAGAAGGAAAAAATGAAGGAAGAGGAGGACAAAGACTTATCTTTGGGCTATTTATCTCTAACACATGTGAAGGAAGGCTAAGGTTTCCACAATTCGTCTAGGGTTTTCTTCTGCAGTTTCGATCTTAAAAAAGGAAACAAGGTGACCGAAGGTCACAATATGCCATCCTCAAGCTCCAGAAGGAATATAAAATCCAAGAGAATGTCTGAGGAAGCCCTGGGAGGCTAGAAGACATTCACATGTGTGGCAACAACTACTATAAGAGTGCTAAAAATTTCAACCTACAGTCAAGGCCGAAATTTTGCATTTTGAGGTCGAAGTTGTGCTACTGGAAGAGATTTGGTTGAGTTTGACTTAGAAAAAGGAAGCACATCAAGCAGAGGGTTTGGAATTGGTCTTGGAGGGTATTGATATTGTTATTTGTGAAGGAAGACTTGGAAGGTTCGTGCAGGTCACAATAAGCCATCCTCAAGCTCCGTAGGGAAGATAAAAGCCAAGATAAGGTATGAGGAAGCCTTGAAAGGCTAGATGAAGCTCACACATGTGGCAGTAGCTATTGCAAGTGGGCCGAAAAGTTTAGACCTATAGTAGAGGTTGAAATTCTATAGTTGGAGGTTGAAGTTGTGCTACTAGAAGAGATTTGATTGGGTTTGACTTTGAGAAAGGGAGCACATCATTCAGAATGGTTGGACTTGGTCTTGGAGGGTATTGATATAGTCTAGAGGTCTTGGAATTCTTCAATTAAAGAATCGATAAGAAGAGAAGATATTTTCAAGTTTTTCTCTCAAGTGGAGAGGCTTTGGCCCTAGCTTACAACCTATATTTTGTGTTCCTGTTCTTCTAATTTTGATAGTTGGTTAATGATACACAAACATAATAATAAGTAACGAATCCAAATAAATAATAAAAGTAACAAGAAATCACAAGTGGTTATCAATAAAACAAAAATCACTATAATCATTTCCTTAATAGATTTATCAACACCCCTAACGCAATAATTGATTTTTAGTTGGAATTAGAATAAGAGTGGGCATTCATGGATTTTTTTTCCCAAAAAAAGAATGAACTAATCTGAGAGATTTGTACCCAAATATAAAATAATATTGATCTTGTAGTCCACAACATGGATTTTACGTTTCAAAATTAAATCCTCAATGGAACTCCATTGATTTCATTGTTCATTGACTATTTTTAGGAGGCATATCACAAATTGCAAGAGTCAATATCACTTAGGGTGTTAGGCTAGGCAATGTTAACAATATCACTTGACATGTAAACCACCTCATTATCCCTTGGTGAGACTATTTTTTGTTTGACGAGATTCCATTGTATCCTCTGTCTCTCACTCTCATTCTTTGGACCTCACTGTGGCGCCTACCGATCACTGTGGTTCAGTATTTGGTATTTATACCTAGCTACTTTTGGTCCAATCAATAGAATTTCACATTGGAATCGCGTAGCTCATGTGACCATGCCATAAATCCAACTTAATCTTATTTGTTCTGGCATCCAACAATATTACATTACTTACAATTTAAATCTGTGATAGGTGAGATCACACGAAACACTCATAACTAATATATATTCGACCAAAATTTATATGGGATTATGAAATAAGAAGGGTGCAATCTTTGGTTAAATTTTACTTGGTAAGCCAATGTTATCCTCCTTAAGAAATCATTGCTCCTTAAAACTTTGCTGACAAATATTTCTAAACTTTGTTGATAGATTAGACTTCAATTTTGTTAATAGATCTTTTCTCAACTGACTCATCTTGTTTATCTCTACATTTCCATTCTCATTGATATGCTAGTATACATGAGGTGGTATCAAGAGCCCATTCTGATGAAGAATACCTAGAAAGTGCACAGGTATAGGAAAATCAATATTCTCCTCAGATACCTAGGTCAGGAAAATCCTATACATAAATGCATTGAGTACAAGAGAATAGGGCCAAGTAGAAGTTGAAAGTAAGAGTAAAGTGTACATCATTGTGCAAATCAACAATCAAAATTTAATATTATTTTCAATAATAATCCATATTATACTGACACGAAAGGATCATCCGAGCATGATTTCAGAGGGCATTTTTAGGCTAACATTTTGCCTCTTGCTTCTCAAGAAGTAATATTAATTTTTGAAACAATCGAAGAAGAAAAAATTTCCCCACTTTTCTCACTAACCATAAGATTTCAGATATGAATTCCATTATTCTCACATTGATAAATAGATAATAGGAAATATTTCTATGCTTTTGGAGAGAACTTATAAAGACTTTGATGACAATGGGTGTCTACAAAAATTATAATATTCACGAAATTTATATCCTCCAAAAGAACTCCTACTTTCCCATTTATTTTCTAAGAAATATTGCATATCTTCATATTCATAGCTTTCATATCCACGTATTTAAATCACAATTTAGATTCATGGCACTAATTTGAAGCAATAATAAGCATATTACAACTAGCATATTGCTTTATTGAGTTTGGTTTTGATGTGATTAATTGGTAGAAAACTCTTGGGATTCATGAAGGAATACTTTACAGGTTGCGATCTCCTCTTGTTCAAGCTTTAGTTCACATTGAACTCAGCCCATGTGAACTTTTGCATAGAAGATTCGGCCATCTCCATTTCAAAATCCTTCCAACTCTAAATTAAATAGTAGATTGAATCCATGAACTGAGAGAAGATCACGAAGGAGTATGCAACGGATGTGCATTGGGTAAGAAAACCAAGAGACCATTTGGAAGTAGTGCTTCACGGTCAAAAGAAATCTTGGATCTTATTCATTTTGATGTCTGTGATCCTATGACTCGTAAATCACTTGGAGGTAATCTATATTGTGTCACATTTATAGACAACCATTCAAGGAAAACTTGGGGCTACTTAATGAAATCCAAGTATTAATATTTACCAAATTTCAAGAATTAAAAGTTAAAGTAGAGAACCTTATAGAAAGAAGAATCAAGATATTAAGATCTAATAACAGAGGAGAATACACATATAAGGAAATCATAGCTTTCTATGACGATCCTGGGATTAAGTGGGATTTGATAGTCCCATATAATCTTGAGAAAAATGGAGTTGCATAATGAAAGAATCGATCCATTGAAGAAAGTGCAAAAGAAATGTTACATGATCAAGCTTTACCAAACGTTTTGCGGGGTGAAGCTACAAAGACAACTGTATACATACAAAATTGAAGTGCCCACAAGTCACTAGATAAAAAGACTCCTAAATAAGTGTTCAGTAGGAAGAAACCAACCGTAGATCATCTCCAAATTTTTGGTTGTCCTATTTATATTCATATACCTAAGCATAAAATAAAGAATTTGGATCCATCTAGCATGAAGGGGACATTTGTGGGCTACAGTGACTCTTTTAAGGCCTATAGGATCTACAAAAAGGAAAGACACTTAATAGAAGTCAGTCAATATGTGATACTTGACAAAAGTATTGGATTCAAAAAATCAAAGGATCTCTATATGGACTCTTATGATCAAGAAATTTTGGTATTTGAAGAAGAGATTACTAGGGTAGAATAATCCAACCTTGAATATTAAGGTCCCTGTGAACCTATACAACCTATGGTAATACCCAAAACTAGAAAAATATCTAACTGGTTGAAGTATACACTTCTAGATGTAGAAGGTCGTGGAGAATATCAAGGTACATTCAGGTAAAGAAAGAAGCCCAAACGATATTCTGGGTATGCATCCTACATGAGAAAGAAATAGGGCCATCCACCTTTGAACAAGTTTTCAATCACCAAGACTAGAAGGATGTGATGAATGAAGAATATCAATCTATAATGAAGAATGGAGTTTCAGAGATCATACCTAGGCCTGAAAATAAATCCACGGTAACTTCCAAATCGATCTACATGATTAAACGTGTATGAGATGGAAGTATTGATAAATATCAGGCATACTTGTGGCTAGGGTCTTCTCTCGATAGGAAGGCATTGACTATGAAGAGACATTTGTTCCAACAACGAGGTATATAACTATTTTTTTACTGGTCCCTTTGATAGAATCGATGGGCTGGAAAATCCACTAAATGTATGTCAATAGTGCATTCCTAAATGGAAAAAATGATGAGGAATTCTATATAGAACAACCCTTGGGATTTAAAATTTTATATAGAAAGTCATATGTCTGCAGATTGAATAAGAAATTATATGGCCTCAAGAAAGCACCGAGGGCATGATATGCTAGGATGGATTCATATGTATAGAGATTAGGATTCACAAAAAAGTGTTGATCTGAACCTTTATATTAAGAAGGGAGAGTCGGTAATCATTATTCTGTATGTGGATGATCTTCTCTTGATAGGTCTAGAATGTAAAATGGAAGAATGTAAGAAGAAACTAGTAGCAAATTTGACATGAAGGATCTAGGGATGATGCACTATTATTTGGGACAGGAGGCTTGGAAAGGATGTGATGAGATCCATCTAAGTGAAGGATGTTAAAAATGAAGCAAGAAAGTCTCACTTTTTACATTTTCCCTAATGAAATTGAGGAAATTAAAAATTCCACATCAACAGACAATTTGGAAGAGTTAAGGTGACATGGCTCTTATCACTTAGTTAAGAACACTCAATTCAAGTTAATGAGTTGAAGTTCAGTTTTCTTGAGAGTATTCTTTAAATATACGAGTATAAATTAGTTAATTCGAGTTAGAGGCATTAATTTTAGTTGTGTATAGTGGGAGCGTAAATTTGAGGAGTCTAGTTTGAGTTAATTTCATTTGCATAAATTTAATTCAATTAAATTGAGTTATGGTTAGTTAAACTAGTTCTAACTATTGGAGGAACTAGTGGAAGTTGAACTTCAACCACACTCAGTGATTATCCAAATAACTAATAAATCATCCTAAATTATCTGATTCATGTATATAACTCAAGCTACCGAGGTGATATGGAAATTTCAAGGTAGTGTACTATTAGTTGTAGTCTATTACAATGTGTACAGATAGTGCATACAGTGAGAGGAAGGACATAAAAGAATTGTGCAATATAGATGAGGTAATTTCCTTATTAATAGGGCCCTAATTCCTCAAGGAACAATGTAAGGAGGTAGGAGCTTGGAGGGCTTCAAAATTGGCTAAGTGTTTGCTAGAGTCAGTTAGTCAGGTAAAGGCGTAGACTATACACTTGTAGGGTGTTCCCACGCTTGAGAAAGCATATGTATTTCATTTTTATTCTCTGATTAATGAAATACAAAGAGTAAGGGGTTTTGAGCAGTTGCTTTCCCCTAGATAAATATTTTTGCATGAGTGATGATTATTTTTTCATTTCTATGATTCGTGTTATATATGATGAATTAACTTCTCGAGATCAATAGAGTAACTGCGAGTATTATGATTTAGTAGATTTAATGAGAAGTTCTAAATCTACACCATAATTTCTACATGGTATCAGAGTTGGATTTACTATAGAGTTGAGATTTTGAAGTTATCATTACAGGAGGAGAATATTTTTAGGATCAACTCTTCAGAGTTAGAAGGATGGCTTTCTATGGGCTAAGACTCTAGTATTCCCTAGAGGGAACTTCAAATTATGTTGCTTGTAAGGACCGCATGGAGGTAGTTTTGGAAGATAATGCGTTGAAGGATTTCATTGACAATCATATCCCAAAACCAACAACGTCTGATGCTCAAGATCTATAAGAATGGAAGAAGTGCTTAACTAAGGCAAGGAGAATCATATTGGAGGGAGTAAGAGACCATATTATCTCAAATCCCCACACAAAAGAGACTTCGTATGCAATTTGGAAAGCATTGACATAGATGTTCTAGAATATTAATGACCACAAGAAGTTGGAGGTCAAGAAAAAACTTTGAAATATCAAGATACAAAAGAACGACACCATTCCACAGTACCTGAGCAAGTTCACACAATGTCATGATGAACTTGGTCAAGTTGGTGTTACTGTAGCAAAGGATGATTTGGTAACCCTAACCCTTCTAGGCCTTCCCAAGAGATGGCACAACTACCAATATTTGGTGAATAGGAGGGAGAAACTACCAAAGGGAATTCCTATGGTCTGATTTGGTACAAGAGGAAATAAGGTAGAAGAAAAGAGATGGAACCTCAATCAAAGAACAAGAATAGGAATTTTCATTAATCAACAAAGGAATCAAGGCTAAGGGAAAGAAATCCCAAGTTGAGGCTAAATATAGTCAAGTGGAAAAGCTGAACAAATTGCCCAAAATTAAGTGTTTCAACTATGATTCATGAATTCAGCCACTATGCCATAAAGTGTCCACACCAGATGGCAAGAAAGAAGGAGCCTACAATAGCAGCAACAAGTGAATCTCTAGCTTCGCAGTTCAAGATTTACTTCACTCACATTGCATGCATGGTGAGCACTGTGATGGGTGGTGTTTGGTACTTGGATAGTGGTGCCTCATTCAACATGACGGGGAACAAAGAGTTTTTCAGTGACTTGTAGGAGAAAGATCTCAAGATGAACATTGAGTTTGGAGAGGGCGAAAGGTAAAATGCTACGAAGATTGGTACATTAACCCTTCAGAGTGAGTAGGGATCTCCGCTATGACTCAAGGATGTGATGTTTGTTTGAGGACTAAAGAAAACTCTCATCTTTGTTGCATTTTTGGAGGACTGTGGTTACAATGTGATCTTTAGCAAAGGGAAAGCATTCTTGAGACATAGCCATGGGGCAGGTGAAACATATCAGTCCTCAATTCAAAACCTGTATCAACTTGAGGTAGAATAAGCATGCAAATCCTTGAGGAGGAAGCAAAGGGTTAAAGACATGGTAGTTGAGAGGGATCATGATTTACCTATCAAAAAGGAGCCTCAAAAGCAACCTCATGAAGTTGTGGAGTAGCCACAAATGGAGAACTAGATAGAAGGTAGAGTGCAAACATCCACTCAAGAAGATATCTATAGAAGGGGGAGAGTTCGAGCAAAGTGGATAGAGGGAGAACATGCATCTATACCTCCAAGAGAGAGGTGGAGTGATGTAGATCCTTAGTCCAAGAGTTGCAAAAATTCAGGAAGCATCCATTGAGGTGTTCTCCTCATGGATCATTACCTTTCTACAAGGGCCCACAGTATTCAGTAGCAGTAGGATCAGTATCAGTAAGATACTAAGGAGTGCAGAGGAGTGGTGACAGTAGAGTAGAACGCTCAATAGCAGAGTCAACAACAACACAATTTTCCCTGTAGATAGTTGTAGATAAAGTTGATTCATTTTGTTTTTTCAATGCTTCATGGTGGCAGATATTTTAGTAGCATCAACAATAGCAAGAGGCATTGTATGGAGTTAAATTCCATAGTTTCAGGATGGGGGTGGTTGATAATCCATTTCTTGCTGAGAGGAAGTGTTGAAAATGCAACAAAAAAGTCTCAATTTTGATGTTTTCCATAATCAAATTGAGGATATTTGAAATTCCACATCAGCAGACAACTTGGAAGTGTTTACTAAGTTGACATGTCTCTTGCCACTCAAATAAGAAAATTGAATTCGAGTTAATGATTTGAAGTTCAATTTGCTTAAGTTTATTTCTAAAAGCTAGGATTATAACTCAATTAATTCAAGTCAGGGGCATGAAATTTAGTTGTGTGCAGTGGGTTCCTAAATTTTAGGAGCCTAGATTGATTTAATCTTAGTTGAAGAAATTTAGTTAAGTTAAATTGAGTTATGTTCAGTTAAACTAGTTCTACAAAGGAAAGTATGTGATCAAGATGTTGAAGAGGTTTGACATGATGGATTTCAAACCAATGACAACCCCATTGATCACAAACTTAAAAATACTAAGTTTTGAATTGAACCCTATGGACCCTTTAAGGTATAGACAATTGATTGGATCACTAACGTAATTGGTGATTAGTCTGCCATACATATGTTTTGAAATAAATGTTCTAAATAAATTCCAAGTGGAATCGAGGCATGATCATTGCATAATGGAAAAAAACATACTAATATATCTACAAGGAACCATCCACTATTTCCTAAAATATGATAGGAGGAATGATGTCCACTTGATTGGATATACAGATTCTAACTGGGGAGGTAGTGAATAGAGTGGAAGGAGCACTATAAGAGGATGTTTTAGTTTCAGATCCTTCATGATCTCATGGATGAGCAAAATGAAAGAAACAATTTCTTTGAGTAGTGTTGAGGATGAGTATATTGTAGCCTGTGAAGTAAGCAAATAAGCTCTCTAGTTGAGAAAGTTGTTATCCAACCTATTTGAAGGACCAATGGACCCTATAGTGATACATTGTGATAATACTAGTTGTATATGATTGTCTAAAGACCCAGTATTTCATGGAAATAAAAAATCATATCAACAACAAGTATCACTACATTGGGAAGCTTAAGATGGTGTGCTACAACAACAATATATCTCAATCGATGAGCAAGTAGATAACATATTGAAAAAATATCTTCCTAATAAGAAGCTTGTGTATTTAAGAGACAATCTTGGTTTGGTTGATGTATGCTCCATGTTTTAGAGGGAGAGATAGGCACATCATTATTTTCTTCAATTGGAAAGACATAATGTACTATTTTGGTAAGCATCCGGCACCTGATACTCTTTCAAGATGCGGTAGGGAATCCAAGATAATATTAGTCATGGACCGATATTCTTTAGAGACTAGTTATCTAAAATATGAATAGTCCAAGGAAGGTCATACTCTATGAACATTGTTGGGCATCCCAAATGTCTTTAAAATGACATCCACTTTCACCTTTATCACCACCCTTTCACTCACATGTCGCAACTCTATAACCATATAATCTTTCATTAGCCACCATTTTGATAAATATATGGGTTAGGATACTTATTTACCAAAGTTATTTATTTATGTGTTTAAAGTGAATTTATGATTAAAAACTAGCAAATTAACATAGTTTCATGTATCTATATATGTGGCTTGATTTTCATGACATGTGTAGGTTATTTGGAAGCTTTCAAAGCACCCTTATGTGGTCTCCAATGCTCAAATTCGAATTCCCTTCAAAGAAGATTTTGATAAAGGTCAAAGAAGGTTGTGTGACCTATTTGGATTGTAACTGTATGAGGTGTCTCATCATTTCTTATTTGGATTAGAACTCTATGATACACCTAGGGGATGTGTGTCTCATTATGAGCTATTTGGTTGTAACTATATGAGATTTTAGTGGATCCTCATTAAGTACGGTAGCTTCTTATGTTTTAGTATAAATAAGAGAGCATTTTCCTTTGAAGGCATGTGTAAAGTTGGGGAAATGGTCATGTTTTTAATACAGAATTTGGAGCTTATACTAGGAGATTTGAAGTTTTAGTTTTGCTTACATATGGAGCTTCTTCACTTTCCATCCTCATGCACCATTGGAATGGCCATGTAATGATTGTGAGATTTAATTGATTTTATAGATTAAAGTTTAATTTCTTTCTTAGTATTAGTTTTGGAATGAGTGTGTAATCTTTGCTTTTCTCAAAACATTTCAATAGGGAAGATTTATGTATTTTCCAATTGGATTAAGTTTGAGACAAGGGCTCATAGTTATTTAGTTTCCTTTCATGTTCTGTTATTTACTTTCTTATATCAAACCATCAATTCATTGTATAATTGAATAAAGGATTAGACCAAGAAGGTGACTTCAAATTGGGTGATTGAATGTTCAACCTATGCGATCATTGAGCTTTACTTTTCCATGCTTTTATATTTGCTTTTAAGATTCTCATTTAATTTCATTAACTGATATTCCTAAAGATCATTCTAAGAAATTGATTTAATCATATTTCAAGATTGAATGGTCGAATATTTGATACATGCAATTACTGAGTTATTTTTTTCACACTTTACTTGCTCTTCTAGGACATTAGAAGTTAAACTATAAATAGTTGCTTACACATCATCTCAAAAAGGTAACACTTCATAATTGAATGATGGAGTAACTAAGTATATATTAGTTGTTTTTTATTTCACATGTTAGTTTAATTTCATTTTAATTATTTGATTTCATAGATTATATGAATTCGTTTTCATTATTTTGTAGTTAGATTGATCTAAACTGAAAGACAATTTCTAACACATATAGTGCACGCATGCTTCACAAGTTTATGAAACCCCCGGGTTGACAAATTAAATGATAAGCAAACACTTTGCCCCAACATTTTGGTGTTGTTGCCAGGGAAGTGTGCATAGGAACTAGGGTTGGAATTTGACGGGCATTTTGCCCGTCAGAGGCCATTTCTCCCGTAAAATACGTTGAAAATTTTTAAATGACCGTCAGGCATGACGTGTTTGGAAGGATGCAGAACTTATTTTTGACGGCTAAGGTTTTTCTGAAAACGTTATTAAAATATTATCCAGAGTCTATACCTTTCCATTCATCTTGGAACGGACACTAAATTTGAACAAAGCGTTCCTATAACACTTAATTTTGAAATCCGAACAATGGGCTTGCAGTGTAATTTTGAAATCTGAACAATTTGCTTGCAGTGTAATTTTATCTTCATAATTTTAGATGTGGTTATAACCATAATATTTGTAGAGTTGAATAATTGTGGAAGCTGCATCAATTTGCGATTATAGCCATAATATTTGTAAATTTGTATAATTGTTGAAGTTGTGTCAATTTCCTTGATATTATTTTATTTTACATAAATGTGCAGCTGAAATTAAAATTCGTGTGCACCATAAGCTCTGTGATTGTGGCTTCCACAATACTTGCTGAAATATATTATTCATGACCATCCTGCTCAGAGCTAGGTTATTACTAACTATTTTTTGGATTGGAATTAAGTATAATATGTTTTAAAAAGATTATAGATTTA
>APFE030114723.1:505979-517855 GCA_000404065.3 Pinus taeda | reverse complement strand
CAATTCTTTCATTTGATCAGGGTAAGTTGGATTAGAATCTGAGTCAAAATAGTTTCCTTGAAATCCAATGAATATGTATATATATCTTATGCAAACATCATTAAAATTCTCACTTGAATGAAACAAACAATCAATCCATGAGTGTGTTTGTGCATCATCAAACCTACATAGATAAAGAACAAAACCTTTTCCTTGTCATAATAAATTTGGACCACAATCTTTCTTGTAGCCATTTGCTCTCCCTGAATGTATTGGTCACCCAAATTTATTGGATTGTTTGGGCGAGAGGCTTGTCACAGTGTCACCGACTCACCACTCACTTATGAAGGTTATCCTATGTCACAATGTCGCCTGTGGAACAGTGGAAGTGTCAGTTCGACTACAATCTGCACCAGATATCGAGTGTCTCAACATATCACTTAAAAGCTTTGAATTATATGGTTTATGAAGAATTGCCACTTATGAAATACTAAAACACTTTTAATACATTGTACTTGCTTGACTACAAACTCTCTGCAGTGGACCCCCACATTGATTCCATGTGATTACAATCATGGAGAGGATGTAGAGGATTGTCCATCTTATAGTTCTACTTTGTTGGTCATCTTATATATCCCATAAGATATCCTTAGTAATTTCTCATATATACATATGCTCTGGCATGTCTGAGTCAAGGACATTTTATTTCAGAGTTATGAAGATTTTATTGTGAGTGTTCCATACAATTTCAACCCAAAATTGAGAATTCAATAAGTTATTTATGTGTTATGGTCATTTTGGTTTTTTTTATTATGATAGATATGTGATTTTAATGAAACATTTATTAGTGAAGGGTTAATTTATCATCAAAACATCACTCTTGAAGGGCAAAATTTTAAACATAATGTTTCTTGAAAGGCAAAATAAATACCTAAAACGTCAAAAGAAAATTGTATGATGGGTAAAGAGGAAACCAAATTCCAACCCTGATAGGAACTAACTTTCAATTTAGAGTGTCTTTTATTTGTTTTTGTTTTCACTAACCATTTATGGACATAGGATCTAGAATCCATCCCAAAGACTACATTGACAAATGGTATCAAGAAGTAGTTACACCAGAATATTCATCAATTCTTTAAGAGATCCTTGCGGCAAATCGAAAGGTCAAGCTGATTTCACATATCCTTATAAACAATCAAGTATATTTTTCAAGTTGGGATATGAGCATTTCAAAAATTCTAATCCGTAAATGGCTTCATTGGAAGCATGAATATACTTAAAAAATAAAAAATAAAAAAATAGTTTTTAGATAGATACGAAAAATAAAAATATATTTTTATAGTTTTTAGAATAAATTTGATGTTTTATGGTGCAGTAAGAACTACCCATCTACTAACCCTTGGTAGGAAAAAATTGCAATAAAACAAATGGTTGAGAACAAAGAGCACAAACGAAGATCACAAACGATAATTTAAGGTATGATATGAAGCCTTTTCATTTTATTTTTGCAAAATTTATAGAGGAATCGGTTGACAAATTCTTGACTATGCTAACAAAATAAATCTTTGAAGTATGTTCTCCTTCTATACGTCGTGTGTCCTGGAGGATCAGAAAAATAAATTGTTTTGTTAGTATATCATAAAAATTATTTAGCTACTGTAAGATTTGTAAATCCATGTGCAAAAATATTTATCTCTATAATGCAAGAGTTATACCTTCCCTTTTCCTTTGCTAGAATACATCCATGCAGCAACAAGTCCAACCTTCAAAACCTGCAAATCAAAAATCATGGGAAAATGTCTAGAAAACGAAGCAGCATAGACACCCGATTTTAAAATGAATTTTATGAGCAAACCAGGGTGAATCTGAAAAAACTAAGACATAGGTTTTCTCTGGAACAGGCGTAGTTAGGTAACCTATGAATGATTTCCTAGATTTTGCAACCGTTTAGTAGAAATTCAAAATGGATTTTTGTAGAAAACGTAATTTCCAGAAAGCGTTAATTGTCTTGAGACCCGATTTTAAAAAGAATTTTCTTATCAAACCATGATGAATCTAAAAAAACTGGGACATGGGTTTTTTCTGGAACAGGACAAATTTAATAATTCAGAAACCATTTCCTTGGATTCCTAACCATTTGAGAGAAATCCAGGGTTCTTTAGAGCTCCATTTCGCAAATTGTGTGAGGGAAAAATTATTTTTTTTGAACTTCTTTAACATGGCAAGTTGAAAGTAGAAAAATCCAAGTGAATAACAAACTCTACTCCACATGGCATGTGGTCTGAGAGTCCAATTAGATTTAATAAATTTGATTTTAAAATAATCCAAGTGAATAACAAACTCTGCTCCACATGGCATGAGGTCTAAAAGTCCAATTTTTAATAAAGTTGATTTTAGACACATATGTGTCTCATTCCCTATTGTTCACGATAAAAAATAAAAACTAAAAAAAATATCATTTTCTTTTTTAAATTTTTTATAAAGAAAAAAAAGAATTTAAAATATACTTTTTTTTATTATAATTTCCTTTTTTAAGAAAACTTTAAAAAAAAATTTATTTTAAAGAAATTAAAAGTAAAAAAAAAGAATGAAAGAGACATTGCAATTATCACTGGATTTCGGCTCCAATAAACCACAACATTGTTTATTGCTCTTTGAATTCATTTTTGGTTATTTATTGACATGGGTTGTTTGTTCAGGATTTTAGCTACAGAAATTGTGCACATTCTGCAGCTTGAAAACAATTCTGCAGCTATGCATTTAACTCAATGATTTATTTGTCAAACAATGAATTCTAACTAGAAAATCATGATCAACATGCCATTTCATCTGCTTACATCATCTTTCACTGTAGCATCATGTTCCCATGCCACATTTTACATGACAATTTTCATAGTTTCATAAAAATTTCAAAACAGTCTGACTTTCTCATTTTTTATTCAAGCATCATTGGAAAGATCTCGACGAGATCTACAACATGAGGAAGCTATTATCAGATTTTGAAATAGTAAAGAATGAAGAAATTGTTGAAAATAAACAACAGGTAACTTGAGGCACTACTTTTAACATAGGTATAAACTCTTTTGTTTTTCTTTCATGAACTTGTTTAATAATACTGATTCTTATTTTTTTTTACGTAAATGTCATTAACAGAGAAATTAATCACCTCTCTATTTTGATAACCTTACAATCCACTAGAGAAGAAGTACTAGTTTTTTGCAGGTTCCAAGAGGTAGAACAAATGACCATAAGCAAATAGTGTCTCTCAAAGACCACATTTATTTCACCAGAAAACGATTAGAGCAGCAACAAAGATGAAACATCAATACATTAGCATATGCTAATGCATATCAGATCTAGTAGTTGTAAACCTTTCAGATGCCAGTGTTTCCATTACATCCATACTCCTTCAGTAAATAAAACCTTCATCTTATTTCCTTTAAAGTCGCATTGCACTTCATTTAGTCAGTCAATAAAATTCTCATCTCATTTTCCTTCACTGCTTAATTTTTTCCTACCTTGCTTTCACTAACTCATAAGCCATTTTCATAAAGGCATTCAGCTTGCTTACATGCTGATTTTTCCTTTTACTTTCCATTCACTTGTCATTTTCCTCACCGTTAAATAAACCTTGATCCACTACAAAATTCTCCATTCATAGTCCTTCAAAATCATTGTTTCATGCTTGCATTAGATGATGGAGGATTCCTTAAGGCCTTCCTTCTAACAAGCCTTAGCCTATCGACATCGACACATTATCTAGGTCCAAGTCTAGATTCCTCATTAGTATCTTGAGGCTTGTATGCCTTAATGACAGACCCTCTCACCAAAAATTATGGGAATACATCAATGTCCCATGATCATTGGATTTTGCAAGTGGCTCGACATCGGCTCATTTATTCACCCTTCACAAGATGTACTTAGGTACCTTGGAACTCGTTGACATTAATGGTGAGTTTGCCTCGCATTTGTTAACGAAATTCATTAATGGTCGGTAATCCAATGACCTCTCTTCATGCTCGACTGACACATTTGTTTGCATGACTAGAGTTGTACCATTCATTTTATATTGATTGAAGACTATATCATTTCCACATTTTGCAGCAGATACAACAAATTTAGTAATAGAAATAAATAATCCACTTCACAACCTCATCCACCATTTATGCAACCAAGAAGCAAATGAATTCTACATTTCATTCCATGATCCAGAACCAACCACACTCTTCAATTTCCATAACTCATGCACATTGAAGGTAAGTGAAGGTATGTGATTTTCTAATTTTTAGTCATGCAATTCCTTAAAATACTAAAATTGTAACTTTGGGAAATTCGTCACTTCCTCTTTCACATTGTCATATCTTTAGTTGGGGGGAAGGGACATCATTTTATATTCATACATCATACACCATCACACATTTTCATTTCATCCTAACATGTCCTAATCAATTATGATTGCATTATGGTTCAAAAAGCTATATGATTTGCAAATAATGCCTAAATTATGAGCACACTATATGGCTGATTTTAAAGATGCATTCTTAAATATGTTCAATGAATCTTGCTGCAACAAAAAGAAACAATGTATTCAAACAAAAGAACCAATACCAATTAGAATTTGGTTGAAACACAAGAACCAACCAAACACGTTGCAATTAAACGCATGACAATGAATACTTTGCAAAAATAAATAAAATTGTCAAATGCAAAGTTTAAGGACACATGATATAAGCCAAGCTTATTCAAAAGAAAAAACGTTGTGAGAAAATCAAATGAATTAATGTAATATTTGCATAACGACATGCAATTACTCTAGTTGGTGGGTATGTTGTGTTATATTCTTTCCACAACTAGCCCACGTAGTTATCTGGGGGATTAGAGGGGGGGTGGAGCCCCCACTTTGTTGTGTCGATTGTGTAGCGGGGGGATAGGGGGGTCATAAGGGGTTTGAGGTCTACCCGTAACCCCACTTTATGGTGTCTAGGGTAGTGCCCTGGAAAATTTTAGTTTTGGACCCTATGTTAGGATGGGTAGACCCACCTATGGTTTTGTGCATGATTTTCATACACGTTTTTGGACACGGTGGTTTTTGGTCCATGGTATTGGATGCTTCGGCATGTATAAATATGTATTATAACATTGAAAGGAACATAATGAAAAATCAAGCCGGTAGTCCTCGTTTTTGGATCCAGGGGTAATCTTTGTGTATATGTGTTTTTTGTTATGCTCTCGTATTTTTTATTTTTTGTGTTTTAGAATTCGTAGATAGGTAATTTATGTATGGGGTTAAAACCTACATTTGGTATCAAAGCATTTTTGGCTTCAAGGGGACACCTTTGTTGCTGAGGGGTTTCGCTCTAGCCTGTGGTGGACCCTGTTCAGTGGGAGATCTGTGAGATCGATTCTGGTAGTGAAATAAGATGGTGCGCAGTGGAAAGATACATATCGAGAAATTTAATGGTTAGAGTTTTGAGTTGGAAAATCAAGATGGAGGATGTGTTGGTGGATAAAGATCAGAGGAGCGTGGTAGATTTGGGTACTAAACCAACAGGAGTGTTTGATGAAGAATGGAAGAAGTTGGATCGAAAGGCAAAAAGCACATTACGATTGTGTGTCTCAGATTCGGTATTATTGAATGTATCAGGGGAAGCTACAACAAAGGCTTTGTGGGACAAGTTAGAGACTTTGTACCAATCTAAGTCTCTAGTGAATAAACTGTTCCTGTGGAAAAAGATGTATAACCTAAGGATGAAAGATGGAGACTCAGTGACAAAGAATATCAACGCATTTAATACTGTGTTAAGTCAGTTAGCATCTGTTGATATTAAAATTTCAGATGAGGATAAGTGCATCAGTTTGTTGTGTTCTCTACCAAATTCGTGGGATAGTCTGGTTATTGCAATAGGTAGCAATGTAACTGCCTTGTAGTTTGATGAAATAGTCTTAGCCTTGCTAATGGAGGAGGTAAGACAAAAAAATATGGAGAACCAAAATGGTGATGCCTTGTCTGTATGAGGATGGTCCCAGAACAGAAACAAAATTAAGTTATCAAGTTGGAGATATAAATCTAGAGGGAGATCTAAGTCTCCAGGAAAACCTGTAAAGGTGTTGTGCTAGAAATGGAGAAAGGAAGGCCACTTCAAAAGGGAATATAAATCTAAAGCTCTCGAGAAAGGAAAGGGATCTGATGAAGCTCCTTCTATAGAGGCAAAGACCACCTCAGATGAAGGTGGGGATGTGCACTTGGCTTCTTCAAGCACACATGTAGATCATGAGGCATGGTTGATTGACTGAGGTGCATCCTTTCACTTCACTCCTCATAGAGAGGGGTTTTGTGAGTATGAGAAATATGATGGTGGTGATGTCTTCTTGGGGGATGACAGGAAGGCTAGAATCATTGGCCATGGAAAATTAAAGTTGAAGTTGCAAGGTGGAAGGGTTAGAACACTTCCAGGTGTTCTGCATATTCCTGCATTAGCTAGAAATCTGATTTCTGTTAGTAAGTTGGATGATGCAGGTGTAGAAATAGTGTTCGAGAAGGATACCTACAAGATGTTTTGGGGAGCACTGGTATTGATGCAGGGAGTTTGGATTGGAACTCTGTACAAGCTGCGAGGTAGTACGATTGTTGATGGGTGTAACAGTTCGTGGTTCCTGAAAGTGGAGCAGAAAATCTAGTGGTCTCTGGAGAAAAGACCATGCTGTGGCATCAAAGCCTTGGACATATTGGAGAGAAGGGCCTTCGAATACTTCGTGGTAAAGGTATGGTAGAAGGTATGCGTAATAGCTCTCTGGATTTTGATTTCTGTAAAAATTGTGTATAGAGGAAGTAGAATTGGGTGAGTTTCCCCTTTGGTGGTAAGAGGGCGAAACATATATTAGAGCTTGTGCATAGTGATGTGTTTGGACCTGTGAAAGTTCCATCACTGGGTAGGTCTGTGTACTATGTATCATTTATAGATGTCTTCTCAAGGAATACATGGATATATTTCCTTAAGAAGAAATCTGAAGTCTTTGACAAGTTTAAAGAATTTAAGGCTCTAGCGTAAAACCAGACAGAGAAGATGATAAAGGTGCTGACAACAGATAATGGTGGAGAGTTTTGTAGTAAGGAATTTGAGGAATCCTGCAAGAAGTGTGGTATGGCATGGTAGAAGACTGCTCCATGTACACCTCAGCAAAATGGAGTTGTAGAAAGAATGAACAAGACATTGATGGAAAGGGTAAGAAGCATGCTCAGTGGTGCCAGGTTAGGACAGGAATTTTGGGCAGAGGTGTTGGCATTATGAGACATGTGTTGTACTTGATGGCAACCCACTCATAGAAGAACATCTCACTTAGTTATAATTATATGAATCTTCAGAAGAGATATCAGATGCGTCTGAATGTATGGGATGCATGATAGCTCAAAGGAGTCAGATGTTAAGTTCCAAGTATGACAAGTTAGCTTTGCCATCAAGTCCAAAGGGAGAGATTGTTGGCATTATGAGACAAGTGTTGTCCTTGATGGCAAACCACATAGATGACAAATCATAGTGCAGGAGGTCAGCAGCAAGGAATTGATGATCAGTCTACAAGAATGAAGAGAAATTATATATATGCAGGTTCATCGTGACCGAGCCGCATATACACGCGGGTTAGTCTTTAAAAAGGTGCGTATGCGTATACACGCACTTTCATGCAAGGAAAAGAGCGTTATAAAATTAAATATTACGGAGCAATGGAACACATAAAATATTGTAGAAATATAAACACAGAAAATGCACAAAACAAGAGAGACACAGATATACGTGGTTCACCCATTTTGGGCTACGTCCACCTCGAACAGCCAGTCCTTCCTTCTTATCCAGCAAAAGAAGAGACACAACCTACAACAAATCCACTTTAATATCCTCTATTTTTCTCTACATTCCTCACCTCTCTGTTTCTCGCTCAAACCGAATACACATTCTATCTCATAGCCTCAAATACAATGCCCTCATACAAAGAGAGGGGTTTCCTTCTAGGGAAAAAAAAACCCTAACTAACCATAAGTTCTACTGTCAATCATCCACCTAATGAATGACCCAAATTGAACTAGAAAATTACTATATTTTTACAAGGCAAATTTACATCTATTTTTAGCTTCGGGAGCGCTACCCCCGAGCCCCCGCCGGGGGAATGCTGGCCCCCGGACCCCCCAGTAGCCCCCCGCGTGGAGGGGTGTACAAAACTTCCTGGGGTATACATCTGGCTGAAACAAAGACCTCTGAACAATCATGCTCCACACACAACAAAGAGTGTATATGTTGGAGAACTTACTTTTGGTCCATGGTAGTTAGTCCTTGGTATTTTAACCTATGATTTTGGACCATAGTATCTCGTCAGATGTGTTGATCCCTAGTATTGGGTTCATGGTATTGGTTTGTTATACTTTTGGACCATGGTATTGAGTAAGGCCTAAGACTATAAAAGAGAAGAATATCATTAGGCAAGGGTATGGAGAAAGTCTTGAACATCTGATGAAGGATGAGATCCAGTATGCAGGTTATGGGTTGCTTGATCTAAGCTAAGGAGGGATCTCACAAGTTGATAGAGAACAAGATCTAAGGAGAAATTGGGATCAAATGGTTTGATATGAACTATCTCTATATGATTGATTATGTTTATTCTAGATCTGTATAATGACGCTTGTAATGATCTGATTTGGGTATAACCTAAGTTTGAAATTACTGCAAGTCATGATTGAATATTTATAGATCTGTATGCCGGTTGGCTTTGGAGAAAGAGTGTATATACGCAGGTTCGGCTCAGTATAGTAGCGTATATCATTTGAGCTATGATGTTTTAAGTTTCAGGTGGTTCTAGTTGTTGATGAGTTCTGATGACTGTTTACTGGTTTCAGTATTCTGCATATTCAGATTGATAGAGTATGTTTAGCTTCAGTTTTGATGGATGAGATCGATAATGAATCAGGATTAGATTGACTTATCTTTATGTGATCAGATGAACTCGATCTGGGTGCTAACATACATATTATTCTTGTATATGTAATGATCTAAGTATGTTTGAAGTCAGGGAATGCAGCAAAGTTATAAATAAGTAATTAATGTCATATACGCTGGTTCGCCTTGGTGAAGTTGTGTATACACGTTGGTTCAACACTTCCAAGTAGCGTATGAACTTTAATGTATGATTATTGATGATACAGTTGGTTCTGAATAGTGTTTCAGATTTCAGGGTTCTGCTCTGTGTTCTGGTGACTGCTTTTTGTTGACAGGGTTCAGTGATTCAGTATTGGATGATTCAGAGATTGATAATGCTAGTGTTGATTGATTGTGTGCTTCAATTATATTGATGGGTCCAGTATGAAAATGTATGAAACGTGGTCCCTGGATGATCGTAGGTCAGCACCTACGTACTGGTAAACATATTGGCCAGTACAAGAGCTAAGGGGTTGTAGCTCCCTTCGAGGAGCAGCTGGAAAACGAGTGAAGGTTTGAGCCTTCAGTAGGCCAGCACCTACGTACTAGTAAATGGAATGGCTAGTACAAGAGCTAAGAAGGTTGTAGCCTTCTGCAGGTAGAAGCCTACGTACTAGTAAAGGACTGCACCAGTACAATGTAAAAGAAGTTTCTTATTAAAGGAAGATAGAAACAAATTGCAACAGGTGGTTTTCACCCACATTGGGTTTCCACCTTATATCTTGTGTTCTTGTGCGTGATTGTCTTTCTTCTCTATTTTACTGTCTCTGGTTACTGGTTATTTGATTCTACATCACATATTAACAATCATCATCAGAAAGTTAAAGTAAATTAAAAGTTTGCTTTGTATACGTGGGTTTCCTTCTGAATAGTTGCGTATATATGCGGGCTTAATTAACTAAAGTAGCGTATACAATTTGGTTTTAGAAAAGGAATATTTGACCTGATTATACTGATTCACCCCCCCCCCCCCCCTCTCTATATTATTCCAACAAGAGGTGTGGAATACTGCATGTTAAGCTAGTCAACAGGTCACCTTGATCACTGTTGGAGGATAAGACTCCACAAGAGGTATAGATTGGTAAGAAATCCTCTCTTTCACATCTGAGGCTATTTGGATGTGACACATATGTACATGTTCCAAAGGAGAAACAAACCAAGTTGGATAGTAAATTTGAAAAGTGCATCTTTATTTGGTATAAGGATGGTTTAAAGGGTTATAAGCTTTGGAACCTAGTCACACGGATGGTTGTGTATAGTCGAAATGTGGTGTTCAGAGAGGTAAAAGATGTTATTAAACATGAAGTCCAACCAAAGGAACCTGAGAAGATAGAGTTTGAGCTTCAGGAGGAGGAATCAGACTCTACAACAGAGGCGTAATTAGAAGATGAAGAGCCACAAACTTCGGGTGTGAGAAGATCAAGTTGAGAAAGAATGCAGCCAGAAAGGTGTAGTCCATTTGCTTTCTGTTCAAATTTTGCTTTTTCTGTTACTGATGATGATCCTAGAACTGTGAAGGAAGCAGTGGATTCAGAGGATGGAAAAATATGGAAAGAGGCCATGGTTGATGAAATGGCATCTTTGCACAAAAATGAGGCTTGGGATCTAGTGGAGCTGCCAACTGGAAGGAAACCCATTGGCAGTAAATGGGTGTTCAAAAAGAAGACAAATATAGAAGGAAAAGTGGAGAAATACAAAGCTCGATTAGTAGCAGAAGGTTATTCCCAAGTGCCAGGAATTGATTTTGGTGATATTTTTTTCTCCTGTTGCCAAGGCAACTTCTATTAGATTACTTTTATTAGTTGCTGCTCCTTTTGATTTTGAGGTAGAATAGATGGATGTGAAGACAAAAATTCTTCATGGGGATCTGGAAGAGGAGATCTACATAAAGAAACCTGAAGGCTTTGCGGTGAAGGATAAGAAAGAACTAGTGTGTAAGTTAAAAAAGTCTTTGTATGGGTTAAAACAACCACCGAGGGTGTGGTATCAGAAATTTGATACATTTATATGGGGAACTGGCTTCACCAGAAGCAAAGCAGATCATTGTGTGTATTTTAAATTAATTGGTGACCGTGTTATTTATCTGGTCTTGTATGTGGATGATATGTTGTTGGTTGGAAATGACAAAGAAGTTATCTAGGATTTGAAGACCCAATTGTCCTCCAAATTCGACATGAAAGATCTTGGTGCTAAAAACTATATTTTGGGCATGGAAATTAAAAGAGATCAGGCAAAGAGGAAGCTCTGGTTAAACTAGAGAAAGTATGCTGAGACAATATTACAGAGGTTTAATATGCAGGATAGTAAACTGATGAAGGTTCCTATTCCTGTAGGTGTGAGGCTATCTACTAAACAATGACCCAAGACACAAGAAGAGGAAGAGGACATGTCCCGTGTTCCATATGAAAGTGCAGTCAGTAGCCTAATGTATGCAATGGTCTATACTAGACTAGACATTGCACATGCAGTGGGAGTATTGAGTAGGTTTATGTCAAAACCGGGGAAGTAGCACTGGACAATAGTGAAGCGAGTTTTCAGGTATTTGTGTGGCACTAGTGATTATGGTTTGTGCTACCAAGAAAGACCAAGATTGGACAAAGTGTTGGATATTCATGGCTTTGTTGATGTAGACTGGGCTAGAGATCTGGATAAGAAAAGATCTACAAGTGGGTATGTGTTTAACCTATTTTGAGGTGTAGTCAGTTGGATGAGTAAGAAACAATTTGGAGTGGCACTATCAACTACAGAGGCAGAATACATGGCAGCCACTCATGCAAGCAAGGAAGTAGTTTGGTTGTAGAGATTGTGTTTATGTATGGGGTTAGTACAGGAAGCTATAAGGATAGACTGTGACAACCAAAGTGCAATTTTCTTGGCAAAGAACCCCGCATATCATTCAAAGACAAATCACATTGATGTTCAGTATCACTTTGT
>APFE030114723.1:452034-480834 GCA_000404065.3 Pinus taeda | reverse complement strand
CATTTGCAACTAACTGTGGTCCCTTCATTAATTGTGGGTTAACCACTTACAAATATTAATATGGGCTTTATTGACTCTTGACTGTGACGTGATCCCATGACATGAATAAGGGGGTTAGGGTGGGACCCTAACAATCACAGAAGCCTCAACTCAACAATGCTTTTCATGTCATAACTTTGGGCATAAGGTTTCTCAATGTGTTGCTTACAAAACCATCATGACTAGAGAAGCACGAAATCAAAGGAGTGTAATAGGAATCATGAAAAGTTCCTATAATAACTTATCTCCTCTTGAAAATGAAGTAGAATGTTGGATTTGTAAAAAATTTGGTCATGAAGAATCTGAATGCAGGAGAAAATTTCGACCATCACTTCAAAAGGAGAAAACATCATTAAATCCCAAGATATGGGGAAAGAAGGAATCTCAATCAGAAAGATGTGGCATAGCTCTGTATGCAAAAGGATAAAAATATTAGTGGTACATCGACAACGGATGCTCCAAACACATGACAGGTGATAAAGAGCAACTTCATTCATATAATGCTTTAGAAAATGGAAAGAATGTCTCATCTGGAAATGACACTCTAGTTGTCATTAAAGGTAAATGTTTTGTCTTCTTGAAAGAAAAGGTTAAAGCTGGAAATGTCATGTATGTAGATGGTTTAAAGCATAACTTGTTGAGTGTGAGTCAAATGTTTGACCAAGGAAATGAAGTTATGTTTTGATCAAACATATGTGTGGTTCATGAGATTGATGCAAGAAAGACCATGATCAAAGGTACAAGAACTCCAAACAACTTATACATACTCAAAGGAGGACAACAACAATGCTATCTAAGCAAAACAGATGAAAACTGGCTATGTCATAGAATATTGGGACATCTAAGATTTTCTCAAATAATAAAAGCATGTAGGCTCAAGGTAGTTCGTGATCTTTTAGATATTAGCATCACAGAAAATACCATATGCAAAACATTTCAATTGAGTAAGAAAACCAGAGTTCACTTCAATGAAAAATAAGGATCAACAAGTAAGCGTCTTGAACTCATCCATACTGATTTATGTTGACCAACAAGGAAAAAGTCACTTCATGGAGAAGAATACTTTATTTTATTTATTGATGAATTTTCCAACGTGTGTTAGATAGGTCTACTAAAGAATAAAGATGAAGTATTTGAAAAGTTTAAAGCCTTCAAAACTTTAGTTGAAAATGAATAAGATCGAAAAATCAAATGTCTCAGATATGATCGAGGGGGAGAATCCATATTAGATGAATTATTTAACTTTTTTGAATGACATGGAATAAAGAGGCAATTATCCATCACAAGAACTCCTCAGAAGAATTTTGTGGTGGAAAGAATGAACAGAAACATTGAACAAATGGCTCGAGAAATGCTTGATGAATCTCAAATTCCTGCAACCTTTTCGGCTAAAGCTATATTTGTTGCCATGACTATTCTCAACAAAGAAAATGTTCGGTTAAATAGTAATCAAACTCCATATGAATTTTGGTATTGTAAGGCTCCTACTATAAAACACTTTAGAATGTTTGGAAGCAAATGTTTCATCAAAAGGACTGATGAAAAACTTGGTAAGTTCAAACCCAGAGCAAATGAAGGAATTTTTCTTGGTTATTCATCCTTTAGTAAAGGATATAAATGTTATAATAAAAGACTTCGAAAATTTGTTGAAATCATTGTTATCGTAATTAATGAAGCATGCATAAATCTGGAACAAATGAAATCAATAGAGGAATATGATAGTGAGGAAGATGGGGAATTGTTTCCCACATCAAATCAAAATGATATTGAAGAAGAAGCCAAGGAAGCACCAAAAGAAGATAGAACAGACAGGGAAAAGGCTCCATCTACGTATGTTCAGAAGTATCATCCAGAATCTCAAATTATAGGAGAAAAAGGGGTTGGTGTACAGACAAGAAGAACTCTTACAGGGACCTCAAGTTATCTAGCATTACTATCCTCCATCGAACCTTAGAATGTAAATGAAGCCTGCAAAGATGAATTTTGGGTCAAGGCCATGGATGAAGAACTGGATCAAATTGAAAAGAATGATACTTAGGAATTAGTTCCTAGACCTCATGATAAAAACGGTATAGGAACAAAATGGATATTTAAGAATAAGTTGAATGAAAATGAAGAATTTATTAGAAACAAGGCAAGACTTGTTTGTAAAGGGTATTCTCAAGAAGAAGGTATATATTTTGAAGAAACTTTTGCACCTATTTCCGAACATGAAGCCATAAGGATGTTTCTTGCTCTCTCTAGTTTTAAAAAATTCAAAGTATATCAAATGGATGTAAAATCAGCCTTTCTTAATGGAGATTTAGAAGAATAAGTTTATATTGAACAACCAAAATGATTCATTCTTGGAAATAATGAAAAACTCATATGAAAGATCAAAAAGGCTCTCTATGGTCTAAAATAGGCTCCAAGGGCTTGGTATTACTGCCTTGACAAATATCTACAACAACAAGATTTCACAAAAGGTTTTGCAGATAACAATTTATACAAAAAGATTGAAAATGATAAACTGCTAATTATTGTTGTTTATGTTGATGATATCATCTTTGGTAGCAATGAAGAATACATAAGTCAAGAATTTTCTTCAATATTGCATCAAGAATTTGAAATGTCCTTACTTGGTGGACTTACTTATTTTCTTGGCCTACAAGTACACCAAACAAAAGATGGTATCTTTCTTTCACAAACCAAATATCTCAAATAGATCATGAAGAAGTACGGAATGGAAGATTCTAAACCA
This sequence comes from Pinus taeda, assembly GCA_000404065.3. Lineage (NCBI taxonomy): Eukaryota > Viridiplantae > Streptophyta > Pinopsida > Pinales > Pinaceae > Pinus > Pinus taeda. Next base: position 478,055 of record APFE030114723.1, on the reverse strand, counting down.
GTATGTACTTCAATGGTAACAGGATGCAGTCTCAGTTCTAATGATGAATCACCAACAGTAAACCAACCAACCTATAGATCTATGATTGGAAGTTTTCTTTATCTAACAAGTACCAGACCTAATATCATGCATGCAGTAGGAATTATTGGAAGGTTCCATGAAAATCCTAAAGAATCACATCTACAGGTAGTCAAAACTATTTTTAAATATCTTCAAGGAACTCAAAACTTTGGACTATGGTATCCTAAAGATACAGGCCTTACCCTTCCTGCATATACATATGGAGAATGGGTAGGAAATGTTGATGATTGAAATAGCACTAGTGGAGGTGCATTCTATATGGGTTCTCGGTTAGTCATGGTTCAACAAGAAACAAAGTTCGATTGCCTTGTCTATAGTTGGAGTAGAATATGTGGTTGTTGCATCTTGCTCCACACAACTACTTTGGATGATGCAAACATTGCAATAAATTTAAATCACATGTACTCTAACTATCTCCATTCTATGTGATAATACAAGTGTCACCAGTATTTCAAAAAATCATGTCATTCACTCCAAGACAAAGCACATACCCATTAAGTACCATTTCTACAAGAACAAGTGCTTGAAAAAAAGGTAAATTGGAGTATGTTCCCTCCAAAGAACAAGGTGTTGATATATTCACTAAACTTATTCCCAGAGAAACATTTGAATATCTCAGAAAAAATGTGAGTAGTTGTTGCATCATCCTATTGTTAAATCTAGTTTTTAGAGGAAGGTTATTATACACGGGTTTCATGAAGTATAGTCACGTATACATGTGGGTTTCTATGCCTGAAGTAGTGTATATGTTTTTCTGATAGAAAAACAATGTGTCAGAATCTGATATGGGTACTCTGTCTGATATTGATGATTACAATCTGACGATATGCTTTGTTCATTGATTTTTATCTGATTGACAAAGATGCCTTAATGAATGACTTGTTGACAATGCACAAGTAGCACTGGTTCAGGGGTAGAATTAACCTTGACTCACATTCAACATTGTTGGCATCATGGTTGCTGAGTTCAGTTATGGCTTCAGATACTTATATCATTTGTTGCATAAGTCATGTAAAGATCTAGGGTGTGATATGACTTCTTCTGTCATGGTCTATATTTCAATGATTCCTATTGGACATATGATGTCATTTATATTCCTGCTTTGCATGGGATGGATGATGTAATAATTGTTGTATTTCTGTTATGTATAAAAAAATTGGTATATCCCCACTTTGTTGTGTGGATGAGCCAAATATGGTGTATCCCCACCTAGTTGGGTGATTGACATATGTATGAGTCATTGGTCATAGGGAGGTCATACTCGCTTAGTTGAGTTATAGAGTCATGTTATTATTTTGAATCATATCTTTATAGACTCGACGTGTACTCAGGGGGAGAATGGACAACATAATGTATATCAAAGGGGGAAAATAGCTTGGTCCACCCTTTACCTTTGATGTCAAAGGGGGAGAGTATTTTGGTGTTGCTTGTTATCTCTGACAACTTCTACAGCTTGCAGTAATCAACACCATCATGGTTCCCATCAAGTCGAAAGGGGTATATTGTTGGCATTATGATACTAGTGTTGTCCTTGATGGCAACTCATTCACAACGTAAGAGGTCTATTCAGAGGTAACAAGGCATTGGTACAAAAGAACAAGAAGATGGAACTAAAGTCTAATAATAAGAATGAGGAAGTTGGAGGTAAATTATGGTTTAAAGTAGTTTAAGATGTATATGCAGGTCCACTTAGTCAAAACAATGTATACACGATGGTTCACAGAAAAAAAAGAGCATATGCATATACACGCACTTTCACAAGAATACAAGTGCGTATATGTTGGAAAATCAAGGAAATTCAAGAGGAGACAATACTAGGGGTCAATACTATGGTATTAGCCCAAAATATTGAGTAGAGTAATGACTATTTGATCCCATCCAAGAATACCACAGGTCCTAAGTGGTTTTGGTCTAAGGTATTGAGACAGGCCAAAAACTATATAAGGAGGAGAAGATTATAAGGCTAGTGTGCAAGTGAAAGGGTTTCTAACGAATACTTCTAACTGAAGTATATTTTATGTTGTAGGGGCTATTTTTGTGATTTGATTCGAAATATTTTTTTCACCTTGAATTGAATGTTGGATCAAGATCATGAGACCTGAAATTACTTGTCATTTAATGATCTGATATTAGTTAGGCTAGATCTGATTGTCTACACCTGTTTTATTCTTTAAATGTCATGATATTTGTTTGTCTGAAGTCTAGAATAGCAACGAAGTTATGAGTTAATATTTGCATATTTATATGGTGGTTCATCATGGTAAAAGCCCATGTACACACGAGTTCTACTCTTCCAAGTAGCATATACAAAAGAAAACCCTATTCTTAAGATATGACTGATCTATCTAATCAGTTCTATTGTTTTAACAGTTGTCTGTCAATGAAGTATTCTTAGATCTAAATGTAAAATTGAATGTATAAGGAGTTTGATATCTAATTGATTGATTATATAAGTGAGAAGGGTGATCTTTTCTACTGCATGTGTAAAGCTCTATAAATTTAAAATAGATGTTTGGTATATTACTGGTTGGTACAGACTTGATTCAGAAGTTTTATGTTTCAGTAGTTTTGAAGGTATACATAGGCTTGATTGAAGGAAGTAGCATATACACACAGGTTGGGTTCAGTAAAGTAGTGTATATGTTATGATGCATGATTTTTGAGGTTGCGTTTGGTTCTAAATGATAATGTAGGTTTTTGGGTTCAGAACAATGTTTTGGTGATAGTGATCTGATTGTTCAGATTAATTGATTACTGGTTGATGCAGTTTGAAAGTTCTGATGGGTCCAGTATGAAAATTTGATGAAACGATGCCTTCATGTGTATTGTTCTATACTAGGAGAACCCAGTTTGAAAAATTATGAAACATGGTCCCTGGAAGAAGAGAGAAGGTCGTAGCCTTCTGTAGGTCGGTGCCTACATACTAGTAAACACATTGGATAGTAAAAGAACTAGGGGGTTGCAACTCCCTTCCAGTAGAAGCTGGAAAACAGGAGACAGTTGTAGCCTTCTACAGGTGGCTGCCCACGTACTAATATGAGACTGTACTAGTACAAGATTGTAAACACATTTTCTTACTATTAAAAGAAGACAAAGACAACAATAGCAGTTGGTTTTTCCTTGCATTGGGTTTCCACCTTAAATCTTGGTGTTTATGTGTGTTGCTTATGTGTGATGGTTTATTTTGTTTTTACTGCACTGTTTAATAAGTTACTAATGCACTGATTAAAGATAAACAGATCATAAATTGTCTAAATCACAAGTTCTCTCGGTATACACTAGCTTCTATATCAAAGTAGCATGTACACACTAGTTCACTTCACATAAGTAGCATATATAAATCTGTTTGGGAAATGAAAAATTATTGAACTAATAATACCGATTCAATGCCCCACCCTCTCAATATTATTTCCAACATCTTGTATGTAAATGCATTGGAGTACAAGAGGATAGGGCCAAGTAAAAGCCACAGGTAAGAGTAAAGTCTACATAATTGTTCAAATCAACAATCAAAATTTAACATTAGTTTGAATAATAATCCATATTATAATTACACATGAGGATCATCTAAGCATTATTTTGGAGGGAATTTTTAGGCAAACACTTTTCCCCTTGCTTCTCATGAAGTAATATTAATTGCTGAAAGAATCGAAGAAGAAACATTTTCCCCACTTTTCTCACTAACCATAAGATTTTTGACATGAACACCATTATTCTCATGTTGATCCATAGAGAATAATAAAATATTCCTATTCTTCTAGAGGGAACGTATAGAGACTTTGATGAATATGGGTGTCTACAAAAATTATAATATTCACGAAATTTATATCCTCCAAAAGAACTCCTACTTCCCGAGTTATTTTATAAGAAATATTTCATATCTTCATATTCATAGCTTTCATATCCATGTAGATCACAATTTAGATTAATGGCACTAATTTGAAGCAGTAATAAGAATATTACGACTAGCATATTGCTTTATTGAGGTTGTTTTTGAAGTGATTAATTGGTAGAACAATATTCTCTTAAACATCATACATTCAAACTTGAATTCCTCACAATAATCATAGGTTATTCAATGACTTCCCATTGGACACTATAATGGAATATCAGGCCCTTAAAACTATAGGAGCTTTGATACCAAATAAGAAAATATATCTCATAAGAGAGATAAGAAGAAAAGAAAATAATATTGGTGAAAATGGTTGCAAGACATAATATTTCACACATTTTTTATTCATTTTCGAATTATACAAATATATAATACAATTACCAAACCACCTCAATTTCTCTCACCTTGATACCTCACAAAGTGATAAAGTAGGATGAGGAAAAATAGAAACTAGAAACACACTTATGATAATACATAAAGTTGGTATATTAGGAATTTATGATTTTATATGAAAAAGAGGTTGAAATATCTCTCCCTATAGCTTTCTCTCTATCCCCCCCTATGTCTCCCTTATCCCTCTCCTTCCTCCCTCCAACTATGTATCCCTATTACTATCTCTCTCCATAATTTCTCATTTCCTTTTCCTCCTCTCTCTTTTTCCCTCCTATATGTCTCCCTCGTACATCGATATATCTTGCCCCCAACCTCTCTCTCTCTCTCTCTCTCTCTCTCACACACACACACACACACACACACACACACACACTTTCTCTTTAACCCCCTCTCTTTTTGCTTCTATTTCCCTTTCCCTTTCCCTATCTATCCCTTCCTCCCTCTACCCTTTTCCATCTCCTATATATCCCCTTACTATCTCTTGCTCTCTCTCTCCCCACCGAACTATCCCCACTACACTTCTCTCTTTATATCCCCCCCTCTCTCTCTTTATGTCTCTATGTCTATCTCTTATATTCCTGTTTCCCTCCCCATCTTCACCTAACTCTTTCTTGATTTCCCACCTCCTTCCCCAATCTCCCTTTCTATTTCTCTCTTCCTTGTCCCTCTCTCCCCCCTTTCATTTCTCACTATCTTTGTCTCTATCTCTCTCTCTCTCTATGTTCTCGTGTATGTCTCCCTTGTGAATTCATATATCTCTCTCTCTCCTTGCCACCTCTCCCTCTTTCCTTATCTTTCTCTCTCCAATGCATCTCACCCCTTTCAAGGAAAATTTTAGGGGTTAATATTCATAGATGTGCCAATTCTCCATGTTTATTCGCCAAAAAAAGGGATTTCCCAACTTTTTTTTTTTCTAAAATTGATTCACCCATATTTTATAGGATAAAATCATATTTCCTTATCATTAATACTTTGTAGACACTACTGGGCATGTGATATATTCTTTCCATGGCTAGTCATATGCACAAAGGGAGAGCGATTGTCCCCCCTTGTTCGTTGTGTTGGGCACATCAGGGGGGTCATAGGTGGGGTGCATCCCCCTTGTCAAGGGATTTCAAGGGTAGTAGGCCACTTGTATGAGGTCTGGGTTAGCACCCTGGGAGAGTTTTGTTTTAGACCTTATATTAGGTGGGTGTAACTACCTATGGTTTTCTGCATGAGCTTCACACATGTTTTTGGACATGATGATTTTCTGCCCATGGTATTTTGTAGATCTATTCCAGGGAACTATGGTTATGTTCTAATCTAGGTTTAATGGATTAGGGTTTATGAATGCTTCGTCATGTATGTATATGTAGTGTAACATTGAAAAAAATATAATGAAAAATATATTTGGTAGTCCTGGTTTTGAGATCTGGGGGAAATTCTCTATGTACTTGTTTTATATTCTTGTCATTGCTTATTTTGTATTTTAAGAATTCATCTACACGTAATTTATGTATAGGTTTGGAACCCATATTTCGTATCAGAGTTTTTTTGGTTTCAAGGGGACACTTTTACTGTTGAGAGGTTTTGCTTGGGCCTATGGTAGACCCTGTTCAGTTGGAGATCTACGTGATCGATTCTTACGGTGATAGAAGATGGTGAGCAATGGAAAGATAGAGATCAAGAAATTTAACGATCAGGGTTTTGAGTTGTGGAAGCTCAAGATGGAGGATCTACTAGTGGATAAATATCAGCGGAAAATAATAGATCTGGGTACTAAACCAACGACAATGTCAACAGAAGACTGGGCGAAGTTGGATCAGAACGCAAAGAGAAAAATACAGTTGTGTATCTCAGATTCAGTATTGTGAATTATCAGGGGAAGCTACGACGAAGTATTTTTGGGTCAAGTTAGGAACTTTGTACCAATTTACGTCTCTGGTGAACAAATTGTTCTTGCAGAAAATGTTCTATAACCTAAGGATGAAGGGTGGATGCTCAGTGGCAGAGCATCTAAATTCATTTAATATTATGGTAAGACAGTTGTTATCTATTGATATAAAAATTTCATAAGAAGATAAGTGCATCAATTTATTGTGTTCTCTACCAGATTCATGGGATATTCTGGTTGTTGCAATAGGTAGAAATACAACTACCCTAAAGTTTGATGAAATAGTCAAGTCCTTGTTGTTGGGGAAGATGGGATGGAAACATATGAAGATCCATAATGGAGATGTCTTGTTTGTACAACGACAATGCTAGAACATAAACAAAAATAAGTCCTCGAGTGGGAGATCTGAATCTAGAGGGAGATCTAAATCTCTAGGGAAAATTGTAAAGGTATGTTGGAAATGCAGAAAGGATGGACACTACAAAAAGGAATATAGATCTAAAGCTCTTAAGAAAGGAAAGGGATCTGATGGTGCTCCATTTGCAGAGGATAAAACCACCTTAGATGAAGGTGGGGATGTGTACTTGGCTTCATCTTCAAGTACACATGTAGATCATGTGGCATGGTTGATTGACTCAGGTGGATCCTTTCACTTCACTCCCCATAGGGAGTGGTTTTTCAAGTATCAGAACTATCATGGTGGCGATGTATTCTTAGGGGCTGATATGAAGGCTAGAATCATCGTATGAAGAAAAGTCAAGTTGAGTTTGCAAGGTGCAAGGATTAGGACACTTCCGGGTGTTCTGAATATTCTTGCATTAGACAAAAATCTGATTTATGTAAGCAAGATGATGATGTAGGAATAAAAACAATATTCGAGAATGATACCTTCAAGATTCTTTGGGGAGGATTGGTATTGATGTGGGGAGTTTAGATTGGAAATTTGTACAAGATTATTGATAGTACTGTTATTGATGGGTGTAAGAGTTCAATGCTTCCTGAAACTGGAGCAGCAAATCTAGTGGTCTCTGGAGAAAAGACCATGCTATTATATCAAAGACTTGGAAATATTGGAGAGAAGGGACTTCGAATACTTCATGATAATGATATGGTAGAAGGTATGTCTAATTTCTATTTGTCTTTTGATTTTTGTCAACATTGTGTATATGGGAAGAAAAATTAGGTGAGTTTACCCTTTGGTGCTAACAGGGTGAAAGGGACATTAGAGCTTGTGCACAGTGATGTCTTTGGACTTGTGTTGTTTCCATCACTGGGTAAGTCTTTGTACTATGTATCATTTATAGATGACTTGTCAAGGAATACATATATATATTTCCTCACAAAGAAATATGAAGTCTTGGACAGGTTTAAATAATTTAAGGCTCTGGTGGAAAACTAGACAGAGAAGAAGATAAAGGTGTTGAGGACAGATAATGGTGGAGAGTTCTGCAAGAATGAATTTGAAGAGTTTTGTAAGAAGTGGGTTATAGCACGACATAATACTACTCCATACACATCTCAACAAAATGGAGTTGTAGAAATAATGAACAAGACGTTGATGGAAAAGGAAAGAAGATGCTCAATGTTTCCGGGTTAGGAAAGGAATTGTGAGCAGAGGTGATGGAGAATAAATGCTACCTGGTTAGTAGATCACCTTCATCGAATTTTGAGGGTAAGTCTCCACATTAGGTATGGAATGTGTTGACAGTGTCAGACTCGCCAACATTTAGGGGATCTCCCCTGTATAAAGTCCCAACTAGATCTCACATTATTTGGTGTAGGGGTCCCATCTAGTATGATGCCCCGGTTTCCATTATCTTAAAGATATGCCTTCACTGTTGCTTGTCAACACATTAGAGTGGCATACTTAGTCTTCAAACAATGAGGTTCATGTGATTGGTGAGTGCGTAGTGTAACTTGTGTCTAAGTTCTTTCACTGTAGAGGGAGAGGGCGAGAGTGAGTCTCAAGATGAAAGGGAATAATCCCAACTCTGTTAGAGACACACGACACATCAAGACATGTGCAACTTCTAGCAGAGTAGTCCAAATATATGTGGAAGTCATAAACACAAAGTGAACAAATGGCACACACAACGCTTAGTGGAATAATCCACATGAGCGCGACGTTCATTATAATAAGTTTACAAGAATAAATCTGTCGAGTGTTCGACGAAATAGTTCACATGGGTGAGATAGATTTAACAACTGATACAACACATTTCCAATAGCACATGCACTAAAAAAACTAAAATAGTTGAACTGTCTTAATACAGGTTAAAGAAACATGCATTAAGCATCCAAAGAGTAGTCTTACAAACGAATACAATACATGTGTGAAAACATTCTTACCTATTAAAGGGCTTCTTAATTAAGAAAAATTTCCAAGACACATCCATACACCATACATCACTAACCCCGATAGCAAGGCATTGGAGCCACTGCTCACTCCTCAAAGAAAAGTCTAGAAAATCTCAAGGCTATGTGGGAGGGGGCAAGGTGAAAAGTCATTTTCATGTACAAATGAGGGGTATATATAGCCAAGGGAGAACGTGATGCTTGCGACTCTTCAACTTTCCTCATGATTGTTTGACTTACATGACTCTTCAACTGAAATTACTCTTCAACTTCATATATGGGTCTCTTGGACTTCCACATTAAATTACACTGATTATAGCAGTATGCCCTTAGTAGTGATGTGACCAAGATGACTCATGACATGAATCAACATGACAGTGCTGGTATGTTCATGTTGACAGTCCTGTCCATGTCAAGCTACAGTGTTGCCGAGTGATGAGTGTGCTCTCGGTGTATCATAACTTCACCTTTGCACGGAAAGGTGTGTAGGGTCTTTGGTGGTCTTGGTGTTTTCTTGATGTTGCATGTGCATGTATCCCCTTCGTTGGTATTTGGCATGCTTCATGTGTTCAACCATTCATGAACAAGTCCCCTAGTAAGAGTTCCTCATTCATCATGTTCATCATTGTGTCATGTCTCATCCATGTACTTGTATACGCAATAAAAATGACGAGATGTCATCAAATCCATAAATCCCCTAGCCTAACATGATGCATTGTCTTTCATTTTCAGGTGTAGGTGACCGGGAGAGAGGGCAAGGCTCTGAAACTGTGAAAGCACAATCTAGGCCAAGATGTGGGGCTTCACAGCACTACCAAGAAAAATTGCACAAAGGTCATTGAGAGGCTAGGCTGAGAAGTCCAGGATAGTAGTGACATTCTGTGGGATCTGGCTCTACTCGGAGGCACAACTGTGCAATTTTTCTAGGGAAGGTAGTGCAGACAACACAGAGCACTAGCAGTGAAAATTGCATAGATTCTTAAGGGAGGCTAGGAGCAAGTTGTAGGAGCTTGCTAGACAAAACTATGCAGAAATGGGAGGTAGCCATGTAGGACATGTCTGTACAGTTTCCAGGCTAAGTGGGGTGTCGAGTAGCTAGTGAGACGTCCAAGAAAACTATGCAATTTTCAGAAGGAGCAGCAAGCCAGTTGACAGGGGTTTTGGCTAATAGAACTGTGTAATTTTAAGAGATAGTGCAATGATAGGAAGCGAGTGCTTGTCCCTCTTGTATGAAAAAATTCTTGAGTCAGTTCCAGAAGGCATGTTGACAACTTCTATGCAATTTTTGGGAGGAGTGAAGCCTAGCATCATTTCCTGGCCAAATTCTTCGGTTGACTAATGAGAGGATTGATGGATAGGCCTGTGAGTAGTTCATATTGAGATAGATTCTTGGGATACTTCTGGGCTATTTTGGATGATAGTCAGCCAAGTCAATTCCAGGATTTCACAATGCAAACGTCCTGGGAGGTAGCATAAGGCTCTGTGCAATTCTGGGCTGCAGTACTTGGTTACTAAGGGTTGAGACTACATAGTGCAACTCAGTGGAGGTTCGGTTGATGGAGGGTGGTCGCATCGATAGATATTTGAGAAAATGGTTAAGTGTGTGAGCAAGTGAACTTGTGTATACAAGACCTTTCGAACACACACTCAACATGACTTGATGACAAGACACCTTAAACCGACAAGACAACATAGGCTCAGTGTAACTTGTCAAAGGGCATGGGTGACAAGTGCGACATTTGAAAGAGATTGTTGAATGACCATGATGACACTTGCATGACATTGCATAAAACTTCATGTGTGAGTGCAACATATTCTTACATAGCAAATACAACTTGTACACATGAAAATGGAGCTTGAACATAACCAAAACAAGACTGCAAGCATGACATTGTGACCAACATGCTAAAAGATGTCTAGTCAATGGTCAAGTAAAGAGGGTGTAAAGACTTGACATGAGCTCATGAGGTGAGCCCGAGTGTTTGAAAACATGATTGAAAAAACCAAGGAAGGCCCTGAAATTGGATGTAGGCCAAAATTTTGGAGGGTGTTGCAGCCGCTACAACACTTGGCAACACACTAGTTGAATACTAGTTTCTCTGTTACGGGTCATTGATAACATGGGGCCTTGGTGTATCAACGAGTATTGAATCACTGTACAAGTTACTTTGATTGCCCTGCTTACCCAATGAACATACATGGTTCACCTTTTCCCAAATGAGTCAAACACAAGAAAAAGATTCATCTTGATCATATTGTTTCAAAATCGGGAAGGGTAGTTTGGCTCACGAGTTTAAAATTTTCATAGTATAAGTTTACATCTTTTGTGTTGCTTCACTATTAGTAGGCCTAGAAAGTACCTTAGCGAAGTCACATAGGAACACATGTGTTTCTCCACTACCACCAAGCCTAATCAGTACCCTAGTGGAGTGGCATGCTTCACCTCTGTGCACAGGAAGCCTTTTTCTTCTTTCGCCTTTGTATTTTTTCGAAAAGAGAACTATGCATAGGCACTCATTTATTTTTGGGTCGGAAGAGGGATCCCGACTTATTGATAGCAGAAGAGCTTGTTACTTCATAGAATAATGTAAGACCTCTGGCTTATGTTTTCTCGTTTAGATTTTCACCTTCTCTGTCTCTACTTGTTGGATGACCTTAATCACATAGAGCAGAAGACTGAGTATAGGCATGGGGTTTTCTAGTGTGAACACAGGTTCATGGTTGGACCAAATCTTCCCTTAGAGACAGCTCATATTTTCTATGAAGACTTCATTCGATTGAAGGTTATAACCAAGCACAAAGAAGATGGACACAGGACTCGCCAAGTGTTGTGGTGTCATAAGACTCTTTGGATATTAGCCACACACTCATTCAAAATACAGAACTCAGTATAGTGCAACACTTATTAACAAAACCAAAAATAGCATGATATTAAGAAAACAAAGAAAAACAAAGCAAAAATAGCAAAGAAAAGTGAAAAGATGACAAGTAGTAAACAAGCTATGTACATATCATGGTGCACAAACTCGACTTACTAAAAGTAGTGCTTTAAATCTTGGTCATTGATAGGAAGGTTTTCAATCCTCCCATCAAGTTATTGCAGATGTTACATGTGTTGGCCGGATAAATCATTCTTTCGGACAAGACCGATCTCCCTAGTATCGAATGATATCTAGCAACAAAGAGGACAAGAAAATCTACTTTTCTCTAAACATGTTTCAATTCATAAATGAATACTAAGAGGCGTATCAGACCCTACCTCAGTCCAATGCTTGTTTGCAGCAATTTTATCCCAATAGCTTCAAGCAGTTCCCTTTTAATAACCTGCATACCCAAACAAACACACATCAAAGCATACCTGCATATAACAAAACATGTTCATTATGAAGATCAAGTAGCTCATAAAAGAAACCATTAGAGACAATTCATTGAGAAAAACAAATTTGATTGTATTAACTTTATGAATAAAAGAACCTTACAACCTTTGCCTTGATGTTGCACAAGCTCTTTCCACGGTCCAGCAGGAGTCTCCTCTACTTTGACAAGCCTCTCTCACATCCCAAATGACATGAAAGGTATGTGATCTCTCCTCTCACAAACTCAAAAAGGAAGTCTAGTTTCCAACATCATTTACCCTCAAGAATCTTCAACTTTCAACCTCCCCTACAACCAGTGCAATGCCTGAATTTATAGTGCAAATGGAGGAAGTTGCAGGTCCATCATTGAAGGGATAAGTTCCTTAGTTATGGAATGGATGAACCAAGGTGGAGTGGACTTGCCAGCGCAATATTCCTTCTAGAAGTGTCTAGAAGTGACCCAAGATGAGTTTTTAAGAATGAACTCACACCTTTTTAACTTTTACAGGGGTTTGCACCCATCACTTGATAGACAAAGTGGTCAGGTTCGCAAGAAACATGACCATTGGGTGCGGCACCGCAGACAATGCTAGGAGAAAGTGCAAAACCAGGATTTGAGATATTTTTAAGGTCTTTCTCCCATTTTCAAGGCTTGACATGAAGAGCTGAGGCTTAAGACTTGCAAAGGGGGTATTTATGAGTGTTGATGGACTCACACAAATTGTAGAAAGTCATGGTGACAATTTTTTGTGTAACAACGTGTGAGTACCAAGCTTTTCTTGGACAATGTCTGGACCAATCCAAAAGGATTGGAACTTCGTATGTTGCCTTTGTCTTCATGGGGTTTGTCCCATTTCAAGACTAAGTCACCCACATCGATGTTAGCATTCCTTGCAGACTTCTTGCTGAACCATCTCTTGATACGGTTCCTGTAACTTGTGAAGTGTATCCATCCTACATTGAACTAGTAGACAAGGCTTTCCTTGGGACACTTGGGACAATTGGAGCATAGGCAAGTAGATGTTTGGCAAAAGGGTGGCTTCTTTCCCATAAACCAGGAAGTATGGTGAAGTGTTCAGAGAGGGTTTGGGTGTTATATAGTCTTCCCATATGGAATTCGTCAAAGTGGAGTGCCAGTTATGCTATTTAGAGTAAATGGTCTTCTTGATAATGTGGATAAGGTTCTTATTTGTACATTCTGTGAAACCATTTCCCCACAAGTAGTAGTTAGATGAGTGTTTAAGCACGATACCTTATTGAAATGCAAAATAATAAAGCTTTAAAGACAAAAAGTAAGTTTCATTTTAAAAAGCAAGTGATAACAAAATGCCAAATTGTGAGATGATATTCTGTTAGAGGAAGCTGATGACTTCCTAATCATTCACTTGCTTAACCGCAACTGCTTCCATCCACCGAGTGAAATAATTTGTAGCTGTCAAGATGTAGCAGTGTTGTTTTCACGAATGTCGGAAGACTTCCCTAATGATATACATACCCCACAGTTGAAATGGTTTAGTCACTGCAACAGGGTGCAGTGAGGATACTGACCTTCTTGTTCTATTTGCGCATCGTTGACAGCCTGGGCAGTAGTGTGCATAAGAATGTGCAACTTTGAATAATGTGGGCCAGTAGAAACTAACTTGAATGACTTTGTGTGTAGCGGTGTTTCCCACAAAGTGGGCCCCTGCTAGTTCGTCATTCGGATCATGCAAGACCTTCTCTGAATCATGTGCCACTAGGGACTTGAGAAAAATTCTATTACTGTGCTTTCTTTAAAGCACTGCGTGCACCAACTGATAAGGTAAATCTTTGAGGCGAATTGAACTCTTCTATCTCATGGATAAGTGAGAGGGTATGGTTTCATGCTTAAGGTACTTGTGCACATCTTCGTACCAAGAGTTTATGTATGAAGTGGGTGGTGCTCGCTCTACATCATGCATCTTTATTGCTTGCTCCCAACGAGCAAGCTCTTCTTCTTCCTCCCGTGCATGGGCTGCTTCAGCTATGAGTCTGTAGAGACCATGACCCTTAACAGTGTGATCTAGCTCGATTTCAAGATCAAATTCTTGCAAGCCTATCATCCAGTTCACACGTCTTTCACCCAGCTCTTGTTGTACAAGTAGTAAAATTAAAAAAAAAAAAACATCTAAAGAGAAACAATCTCCTTTTTCAACATGAATTAAAAAATTATTCAAACAATTTATCATTCCAAACACAATCATGTTATTATGATACTCACAAATTTCAACCCCAACATCTCCATGATTTGTTGAAGCTTTTCTCCTTTGTTGGTAAACAACCCTTCTGTGAGAATTTATAGCATAATTTTTTTGTCGAGATCACTCCCTCTAATATTCATTTGTTCTCTCACGAGAGGAAGGGGAATGAATGATTTTACCTACACGTTTGCTCATTTTTTCACTCTACATTTCTACAACCATTTTAAACTCTATTTTCTGACTTTATTTTTCATAACCCCAACAACGGTAAACAAGTTGTATTCACAATAAAATTATCCCCCAATAGTTTCAAAAAATAAATCTATAAATGAAATGAACACTTCCTAAAAGGAAGGAAAAAACAACCAGAAAACTATCAAAGAAAATCCAAAAAAGAAGTGATATATTTAAAAACTGGAAAAAAATAACAATTTTTCCTTTCCAAACAACTACTGTCAAAAAATGTATTTCGAACAACAACTTTGAGATAAAGATTCTAGATCATGCCAAAGAACATAGAAAGCAATATTTATCTGCAAAAAAAAAAAACTCAATGTCAACATAAATATGTGCTTAGTGAAACATCACAATTCAAAACACAATGAATACAAATTCAAATTTGAAAATATTGGAAAAAGTATACATTTTCAGCAACATGTAATAAAACACATCTCCAATGATCAAACATTATATATTGACACCCACAGTTACTCGTATATCTACAATAAAATCAACATTAGGAAGAAGTGAGAATACATTTCCATTTTCAATGCATTAATTGAAATGATCAATAGTAGGAACATGGAACCCTGATGTTTGAAACATCGACACACCATCAACAATTTCTTATGTACAAACCCCACTCAGCATATCATATATCTTAAATTTCACTTCTATGAAACCAAAAAGAGGCACTCTTTCCTGCACAACATGAAAAGGAAGGCACCTCAGTAATTTATCATTTATCTCCAACACATCTCCTCAAGCAATGTCAAACTGAACCCCCATTCATCTTCAAAATATCCAACAGTTCGTTCATTTGAAGGTTGGCCAATTTCAAAATTATAAATTTCTTCTAGTGACCAAAGAGACATAGCACCATTATTCAGAAAACAAAAAATTTGGCTCCTGTAATGCTCTATTGTCATACACTATATGCTTGAAATAGGCACAAACGCAAAACCCCAACTGTTCCTTTGTAGGTCCAACCAATATATGGTGTATCCATATGTAGGATAATCATCATAATATTTGTCCAAATATAATAAAAAAAATTCCTTTATAAAATATAACCTCCTTCAACGATGGGACACCACAATAAGGAAGTATTGTTCTCCGCCAAACCATGTCTTCACTACTAAAAAGTAGAAAATATGGATCCAGCTCACAGGACACTTTTTTGAAACAACCCAAACATATTTTCGTGGGCTAGTTTTTTGTAAAACATATAAGAATCCTTTCTCACCAAGATGAAGAAAATAAATATTCCTAAAAATTTTGGAAAAGGGTTACAAGAAAAAAACTTTTAAAACACAAAGAATTACAAGGCGAACTGAATACAATCATCGATCAAATAGTGCTTTCAATCTGAAATCCATATTCAATAAAAGGGAAAATCATGGAAGATATTACTCCCTTATCACAAAGGTAAGATCCAACAAAACAACCAGGGCCTCTATGAATTGTTAAAGAAATAAATCCAAACTATTTGAGAGCAGAACGATTGCAACCAGCAAGAAATAGTGGATCTTTTGACAAAAGACACCATTATTTCCAAACCATCTTAAATCTCATCAACACGGACAATGGAAGCCAACAAAAAACAAGTGCAATAATTTCAAATGGTAAAAACTCCCAAACAACTACATCCATGGTTACACAAAGAAGTTTACTGAAACTAAAGAAGACGATGTAAGTTTTATGGCACAACAAAACAAAAAGGATGTCAACAAAATGCACATAATATTCAACATTGTAACATGTAAAAAACAGTGTACAAACATTTTCAAAAAGATGACATATACAAAACCTCAAATGTAGCCATTGTCCTATGGAAACCATAAACATAATTAAAATGATTTTTATGAATAGATATGTACAACCATGAGGAATATGGTTAAGTATCCAAAATGTCGCCAACTTTACTTTACTACATGATGCATAATCGTTTTCTTGCAATGTGTGCTCTTAAATAAATAACCACATTATAATGTTTTCAATGAAGATTCTCTTTTTTTAAATGCAAATACTTTTTGTGTTTCATGATTATTAATATTAAAGAATATTATTTTTTATTAGTGAACACTTATTAATATTATTATTAAAGTTAATAAATGTTAATGTAAGTTACTAAATAGAATGTTGAAAAACATTATATAAACATTGTTAACCTAAATTACTAACACATTCCATGAATACAAAAATATAAAAACATTCTATTGAAACAATGAGGTTAACAAACCACATTCATGACTATGGGTGCATACACTAAACAACAATGGGAGGACACATCCATATATGGGTGCACACACTAAACAACAATTGGAGAACACATCCATATATAGATGCACACACTAAACAACAATTGGAGGACACATCCATATATGTGGTACATTTTAACAACATCAAGTTATTGAAATCCTAATAAAATTACAACAATCTTTCCTTTAAATTATTCATAGTTAAGAGACCTAAGATTTTTCTTAGTTACAAGAGTTGACAAAAGAAAACACAAAAAACAAAGTTTCTCTTAATTAAATTACTTAGTTAAAATTCTTCGAATTTTTGGATAATAATATGCCCACATGATTTCCTAGAAAATTACTATACATTTGATCTCTCAACCTATGCAAACCTATGCAAAAAAAAATATTTCATACATTTAAAATTTCTATATTTAAATATATTCTCAAATGTATAAATAAATTCAATATTTTTTTAAACCATTGAAATTATATATATAATATTATATATATATATATATATTATATATATATAATAATATATAATTTACATTTCATTTTTTATTTTCTTAAAATATTAACTAAATTTTATTTAGTTATAAATTAAATCTTCAATAATGAAGATTATGTATTTTTATACTTCGCATCAAGTAATAGAATATTAGTTAAAATTTCAAAAAATTCAAAAAAATATTATATTATAAACATGTTAATTTAATTTTATAAAATTTAAAATAATTATATAGAAAATTTGAAAAAAATAATATTTTATTGATTTTTAGTAATAAATGAAATTTAATGTTGAATTTTTAAAAATAATTATATTATTTAACCTTGATAGTAAAAGATTGTACTTGCACTTATAACTCATCGAATGAATGTTCATTATAAATGAATGTTATATACATATTATATTGCGTTATATATTTTATATTATTTATATGCAACTAATATGATTATAGTACAATCTAGGCATATTCAAATAGACCTATATGCTGGCAATTTATAGATGGTGTAAAAGAACTAGCAGTATCTATTATTTGTGATTCAATATACATAGACGATGACTTGTAAGCTAAGTTGATCCTTCTGTGATCTATTGTAAATCTTCTAGGAAAGGACACTACAACAGATGATCGTCCTTCTTGTATATCAGTAGAAGTAATCTTTTGCATTGTTGGAAGTTTTCGGTTATCAACAACCCAATGTTCTAGGAGACTTAAGTCTTCCCATTTACTAATTTGATGTTCTAACTTCTGATTTTGGGTATTTTTTAGAACAACCACACTGGATTTGGATTCTTTGGTGGAAGCATGGAGGACTCCAGGATAGAGGGTATTTGTATGTCTAAGACAACCACAAGTTTGAATGGCAATATTATTTCTCTTTTTCTTCATATCAAACCCTATTGTTTGAACTTGTAGTTGTAAGATATCTTTGATGTGCTCATCAAATGTGTTTACAGAAAAGTTTGGATAGTAATCAAAGTATACGGGTCCATTTGATAATGGAGCAACCATCCCTCTTATCAATGAATGAGGATACTTGTTATGTTTCAAATCTTTGATTGTGGCAAGAACAAAGTATTCAATCCTCTGTGGACTAAGGAATTGATACCTATCCTTACGCACCCTAGATGCAAATATTTGGTTCCAAGTCTTTTATCTTCACCCCGAAGTTTCTTAGTATCAAGAAGAGAAATCGTTTGTACAAAATTTGATTTCTCTTATATTTGAGTAATACTTTCTTTGATAGATATTCTAGTTACAACTTTAAGATGGAACATGGATAGGTCAGCATATACTTTTGACAAGGAGATACTAGGCAAACACCACTTAGGTATAGGCTGACTTTCAAAACATTCATGTTCCGCAGAATTTATAACCCTTTTAGATGATGATGAAAATATATCTCTTAATGGGTTTTCTTAAGCTTGTTCTTTAGCTTCAAGGTCTCTGAAACATACTAATCTTCTAGAATTATCCATTTATAGACTTATAGAATGAGTACTAACCATAATGAACCAGACGTTATTGGCTTTGAAACCAAATTTGTAGCAGGGGCTTCTATGAGCTTGCTCTTTTTGAGTCTCTTCTCTATGATCCATACACGAACGGTTACATGAACCTCTGGACTTTCACGCACTAGCGTCCTTCACATGGCCCCTTGCCTTTAATGGATTAGTGTTTCTTAGACCTTTTTGAACCTCAAGCGAACCTCTTTTCTTGCAAATACTACCTCAATAGACAATATAACATAGGCAGAAAATAAGAAAGTACTCAGCTGAAAGTTCAGCTCAGAAATGGATACTCATATTATTTATGAATATTTTTACAAATTCAGAGAGAAATTCTGAAGCTCTTTTCCAGAGATAGAATGTTTAGGAATTTATCAGATGTTGTGACTTATGAAGCAAGAAGCTATCTGAAGGCTTCCTAGCCTTTCATAGACTCTGTCTTTCGAACTTGAATTCTTATGAAACACGTAAACTCAAAACCTAATAATTTGACCACTTTAGGTTCTCACTAGAGCTCTCACTCTGATGTACAAGATTCTCAGATTCGACTCTAAAGAGATGGAAGCAAGAACTACCTCAAACTCAAAAATTCAAAAACCTCACCAAAATGACATTCACACTCCAAATGCCCTAGAATGAGCCTTACTCCTTCCTTATATAGGAAAATTAGGGGAAAAACATCTGACATTCAAGCACACATATTTAGTACTACCTTTCATCAATCGAAGAAATGTCACTTCGAGCTCACCAGAAGTCGGAGAAGTGCTCCAAGTCTCGTGACTGAAGAATCTTCGTACTAGGTTACACTGTGGAAGATTTGAACAAATCCCATGGAAAACTTTGTATTGTAAATAAATTTTACATAGTGGATGCTTTTAAATAGAAAATCCCACGAGAAAACTTGTCACATTCAGTCTTGTGACTAGACATCATTATTACATTGTGGAAGATTTAAGGACAAGTCCATGACAACCATTAGTACCCCAAGGGTGTGGCCCCTAGAAATCTTATCGAAGAATATCTACATGAATCCCAAGCCTTTGTATAAATTCTTCATATAATCATAGGCTTTCTTAAGATGATTTGGTGTTTAATATTAGTCATGACTAACCATTCATGGTGTCTTTTCATAATGTAACCAAGAATTTGATTGTCTTGATAATTACTGACATCTCTAACAGTTTTGCATGGAGAATGCCAATATTCAGTTAAAAATACACAAGTGTCATATTCTAGTTGAAAGTCACATAGGAAGAAAAGAGGATCCATAACAGTCTTGTTGAGGCCAAAATCGTTCCACCATTGTTAAAGCCATTCACATTGTCATTGTCTTTGTGAGGTCCATGTGGCCCCTAATTTTACTCTAGTGTAGTGAGTTTCGTTTTTTCCATCTACATTCATGATGTCCCACCACAATATTTTGTAGTCTAAAAAGTTGTAAATGGTATCCGGGAAGATAATGCTTGGATTACCCTATGGCAACATTTATGGCATGTCGTACCATCCTGTCCAACTAATCTGATTTATGGCAAGATATTTGTTGAAGATTCTCCTATGGTTGCTTCCTTCTATCCAGATCATATTGATACCTCTAAAAATTTTTCTTAGGGATTCTTCAGCCAAATGTGTGGCCATCATACTCCTCTTATACACCATGTTGTGTATCCATTTTCTACCTTTGGGGTAGACTTTCCTTTCAGGTACTAAGTTCTAAATATTTGAATGAGCTTGCAAGTTTACATTGAGCGCTTTTGTGTTTCTTAGCTGCCATGCTGGTTTCCATTTGGAACAATATTCTTCCCAATTCTGCATTTCAGAAATACTTCTTAGAGTCTTTGTATGTTGGGAAGGGTCCCATTCTATTATTATCACCATCGTAGTGTCATTCTGATTTAAATATTCCCTGCTTAGGAAGTTAGGCAGACAATTATTTTCACCTCTAATGTGCTCGACTTCAAAGTAAAAATTTGCAAATAGAGCCTGCCACCTTGAGAACTGGCTTCTCTTGCTTTCTCTATTACTTTACTAAGGACTTTATCTAGTGTAGAGGCATTAGTTATTAAGAGAAATGTTTTTTGTATCAGGTGGATATCAAATTTATCAATGCAGTTCCATGCTACTTTGACCTCTTTTTCTATAGTAGAATATATTTTCTAAGGTGGGCTCCAAGTCCCTGAGAAAAACTGAACTATTTGTTCTTCTCCTTCTTTCTTTTGCTTCAAAATTCCTCCCCGCCTTTCATTACTGGAATCTGTTTCATCAATTTTGAAATAATATTCATGAGTGATATGAAGAATAGGAAGAGTTTTTACCTTCATTTTTATTCTTTTGACAACTTCAGTGTGGGCCTGAGACCAAGGTTCTGGATGTTTTTGCAGTCTTCTATTGAGTAATGATCTATCTTTGGCGCAATCTTTGTAAAAGCTTCTTACATAGTTTAAACATCCCAAGAATCTTTGTAATTGAGTTTTGTCAGTGATAATATCTAGAAATTTATCAACAAATTCTAGAGCATGATTTTCCAGAGTGATCTGCCATCTTTAATTGTATGGCCAAGAAACTTAATAGTTGTCTAAAATAATTCAATATTTGTCTTGCTAAGAACCAATACATTGGTTTTGATAAGTTGTACAAATTTATGGATATTTCTAAAGTGATCATGGATGTTTTTAGAAAATATAAGTAGATGATCAATGTATACTAGTAACCAATAAAAATATGGCTTGAAAATATTATCCATAACCTTCTAGAATTTGGAGGGGGAATGTTACACAAAATTTTTCCTCTATCCTTGTACTCCCCGTTCCTTGATCCTGTAGGACCTCTATAGTGAACCCCGCATGCTTTTCCTCCATGAGGAAACTCTCATTGTGTCCCTCTTCATGAGCAGATCAATTCCTTTTTGCACCATTTCCCCTGAAACTTATGTTCTTCCCTATTTACAAGACCAGCACTAATGGCCTTTTTCTACCTTGCATTGTTCTGTATAGAGTAGCACTACCCATTGCCTTGACCTGAGTGACTAGGTTGTGTCTCAGTCATGCTATTCCTGTTATGGATTTTTTTTTAAATTAGTGGCGAAGCTTCCAGCTCTAGAAGCTCCATAATAGAAGTTTGATAAATGGTTTGGCTGGACGGGGTCGATGATGACAATTTGGGCTCCTTTCCCCTATAATGATGGAACTAACTCAAGGGATAAGTTCTTCTCCCATGAGAACAGGATCCATCTCCCATCCATCTTTACTATATAAACCTCCCTTCTTCCCAAGCACAAACTAGTCACAATTGAGAGTTTTGGCAGAGTTATTGTTGAGTGTTGATACTATTTTGGAGTAGACAAGCAAACCATTACGAGTTGTAGATATCTAGTTGTGTGGGGGATAAGTGTGTTTTGGTTTGCAGTGAAGCCTAAAGGGAAGAGCCTTTAAACTATTGTTGTTTGAAGCCATCATAGAAAGCTAGCAGAAGTGTGTCGGAACCTAGTCTTGTCAGAGGAAGACTGAAACGTCAAGACGAATGGTTATAATCTCTCTTTGATATTAATATATACAACTATCGATTGATTTCCTACATGTTTTGTAATATTACATATCCATGTCTTAATGTTTCTTAGCTTTTTAAGTAGGTTGAATTGTAATTTGTCTATTATTATGTTTTTGTGTTTTTATTGTTTACTTGTTACAAGAGCTTGAAGAAGGAATCGAGAGATTGTTGGAGCGAGAAAGTCAGGACATCATCAAGCAGGATAAGAGACCAAGAGGTAGGCCCTCTTGATTGATTATAACCTAAGGAAAGATTCCATAGAATGTATTTATTGTGGCTAGACCCATTATCGGGCTAGAGGAATTCGTTCGTGTCCACACTTATAATTTTACTTCACAAATTGGCGACTCTGTTTGGGAACCCAATCCTTTTTTTTGTTTTGGATTTCATGATTTCGTGATAATTTTTCTAGTTTCGCATTTTCCCTTTGGTTCTATTTCTTTTCTCCTGCTTACTGGGCTAAGTCTAAAATTCAGAGTAGCAGATTTGGTCCCTATTTTGATTCCTTTTTTTCCTTGGTTACCTTGGCTAGTGAGCTTAATTCACTGATAGTCACGCCGACCAATGCGAATTGTTGAGGAACAGTGATGCCGGCCAACCTCTGGCGCTTGTTATTAGTTATGCAGTCATGTCGATGCCTATATGTGAAGATTAGGTTTCAACCCCATTCTTAGCCATTGTGTTATGCTCTTGTGTTTTTGACCCATTCAGCAGTTTGTGAACTCGCTAAGTCAGGTTGTAGGTGTGTTTACTCCTTGCATTTGTTTTTAGTCCTTTTATGACTTTGACCTGTTTTTGCACAAGTTTGAAAAAGTTTCATTTACTAGCTTGAATGTCTCTTTCTGACATAGATTACATTGTTGGCCTTGTGTTTGGCAAAGTCGGTGTTTCATTGATCTAAATCAACTTCTCTTTTCATATTTTCATCTTCTTGAAGAGCTCATTGTCTCAAAAACTTTTTCATTGAAAGATTGTATGCAAAAAGTTTGTTTCATTATTTCATGAGAAAGTATGAAATTCTAGATTGTTGCATCATTATGTTACGATAATTTGCATC
The DNA here is from genome assembly GCA_000404065.3 of Pinus taeda. Lineage (NCBI taxonomy): Eukaryota > Viridiplantae > Streptophyta > Pinopsida > Pinales > Pinaceae > Pinus > Pinus taeda. Next base: position 454,804 of record APFE030114723.1, on the reverse strand, counting down.
TTTTTAAAGACTAGAATTGCATCAGCATTTGAAAAAGGAAGGGAGTTTTTCATTTTGAAAGGACTAATAGATAAGTGCTTGTCAAGAAATTAGGAATTGGAATGCATTTTTCGTTAGTTTATTTATTGGAAAAGGTAAGGTAGTGAAAGATCATTTCATTTTTAGTTGCTTGATTGTTTGCATTTGATTGAGTAGTTTCTACCTTCTCTAGTGTAGGCATTTCATCGAATTGAAAGGGTCTTGTCTCATTTAGTTGCATTTGTGGTTTTTCGAGTAGCATCGCTAAGACTTGAAAACTGAAACTTAACTCAAGGTGAACTCTAAAATGAATTCAATTAGCCTAAGGCACATTTAACATTAACGATTATATCTAGAAGGTCTAGGCTAAGAGACGTGTTCCAGCATCTTTAAACCTAGCAATTGTCATTATCTTCAGCATTAGACAGTGCTAGCACAGATTTGTGCTCCTTGTACCATCGATTATATAACAAGATACTCCACTAGGTTGCAATCCTTTTATCCTTAGGAAGTCGAGTTAGCAGCCTTGCAAATGTGATACACCAAAAATAACATTCGGGGAGATTGCTCGCTCGTACTTCTTGGTTCACTAGGAGGTATTCTGCAGTTCACATTTTCCTAGTAATCTTGTTTACCTAGATCATCCAGAGCCTCCATTTGATCCTTTTAACTCATTAAATTTAAAATATCATTCGAGAACTTGTCCTTCCGATCTCGTTTCCAATCGAAAGTGATAGATTCATCTTTGTTTCTTTCTTGACTCTTAAAAAATGAAAGAGCACCAGTCTTTTATGCGTCTTAATAATTGATTACCCACAATCCAAAACATCTTATTAGTCTTTTTGACCAAATTGTGAGTTCCCTTAAAAGGACATTTTAAAGCCTTGAAGTTATCTTTTCTGTCGACTAAGACAAGGTCATCGTGGCTGAACCATCTAGTTCACCCAATTCCTCTTACTCTCCTCCATCTGAAAGATTGTCTGAGGAGTTGTTTCCTGAGTTATCAGAGTCGCTCGAGGACCAAAATGTTGAACTTGCAATTTTTTTGAGTGTTCAACCATTGTCATCTTGTCCTCCACCTACTTTTGACACAGGGTCACGTGTTGATCTTGGCCCGTAATCTTTAGAAAATCCCGTTCAAACTCTAGACAACTCATCGACCACTAATAGTTCGCTTGGACTAGTTATCTATCCTCTAAACCCTCTATTTGATGTTGTTGAAATATCACTGCAGCGTCATTACAGTTTGTACGACTAGCAGGGTGCTCCTCTAGAACTATCCCCTAGTACATGTTTGGCCATTCATCATAGTTTTTTTTTCAAGCATGGAAGCTGAAGGCGACACGCTAGTCACATCTCTTGATGAGTCTGAAGTTTATACTCCACACATTGTTGATGGGGAATAATTGCAATTGCATTTCCCTCCTGACAGTTTCCCTTTTTCCGAAGCTATTCCCGCTACCTTGCCACCCAACTATGTGTCTTTGGGGCACTTAGTTTCATTCGCACCTATTGCCTCATCACTCTACCATAATCCTGCATGGGCGTCAGGCGTCAGGCCTATGTTAGGTGTGTTCGTCACGAACACAACTTCCCAACAGGATGTTACTTTAGTCTCGGTCCAACCCACCATTCTGAATACTCTTGTATCATTGATCTAAGTTACATGTTAGTCATAACTGAAAGTTTGAAAGATTCTCTATCAGTTCCTCTATCCCATTAGTTAGTGGCCAGATTATGCCACCGCCTGGGGGCCAGAACTTGAATGCTTTTATGGTATCAGGCGCCACTAATGTGAGCTACTCACATGCTCACATGCTTCGTATAAACCAACCCTCTTCCAGTATTATTTATAACCCTACTAATCCCACCAGATCAAGTAATGTCCAGTACCAACAAGTTTAGAATCTCATTTGACCATCTGGATTGAGTAATTTTCACTATCAGTAGCCCTATGGGGCTCAGTTCTAATACCAAAATCCTTGCATCCCATATGGTTCTCAAGGATTTGTTAATCAACCTTACACCGTCCAATTCGGGCAATACATTCAGCCTGGCTACAGCTAGATTTAGTTCGGTAATTTCCTAGGCACTATTCAAGTACCCTTACAATAACAAGGATAGGCTTTACAACAACCAGGACAACCTTTGTTACCACAAGGGAAACCATTGTTGCAGCAAGGGCAATTTATCCCGCAGCAAAGTCACCTGCAACAACCACAAGGTCAATCCTTACAATAGTTGCAGCAAGCCATGTAGTAGCAGATGCAATATGCTCCACACACCTCTCAACTGATACCCTCGCATGGCCAACCTCTGCAACCCCATGGACAAATTTTTCAACCGCAAGGTCAACCCTTGCAATAGAAAAACCAACCAGGGCAACAACAACCCTTGTATACATACCAACAAGTGTTGGGTTGTGTTATATTCTTTCCACGACTAACCGACCTAGGCAGATATTAGGTTGGGCGAACCTACCTATGGTTTTCGGTCCATAGTTTTGGACGCGATGGTTTTCGGTCCATGGTATTGGATGCTTCGGCATGTATAAATATGTATTGTAACATTGAAAGGAATATAATGAAAAATCAAGCTGGTAGTCTCGGTTTTGAGATCCAGTGGGAGATCTCTGTGTATATGTGTTTTATGTGTTATGCTCTCACATTTTTATTTTTCTTGTGATTTAGAATTCGTATGCAGGTAATTTCTGTACGGGGTTAAAACCTACATTTGGTATCAGAGCTGTTTT
>APFE030114723.1:425109-452014 GCA_000404065.3 Pinus taeda | reverse complement strand
TTTGTGAGGGATATGATAGAAGACAAAAAGGTGTTGTTGGTAAAGGTGGACACTTTGAAGAATAATGCAGATGCATTGGCAAAATCTGTGAGCTCTGAGAAGTTCTCTTGGTGTAGAGAAACAATGGGCGTTTCACGGCTAGAAAAATGACTAAGCTCTCGTGTGGAAAGAAAACAACAAGTGGGAGATTGTTGGGTTGTGTTATATTCTTTCCACGACTAACCTACGTAGTGAACCTGGTGGTTAGAGGGGGGGCGGAGCCCCCCCTTCGCCACGCTGATTGCGTAACGGGGGGGTCACAGGCGGGGCGGCAGCCTCCCCTGTCCGGGGGGTTTGAGGGGGGTGGGTAGCCCCCCTCTACGGGGTTCGGGACAGCGCCCTAAGAAAAAAAAATTTGGACCCTATATTAGGTTGGGCGAACCTACCTATGGTTTTCGGTCCATGGTATTGGATGCTTCGACATGTATAAATATGTATTGTAACATTGAAAGGAATATAATAAAAAAGCAAGCTGGTAGTCTCGGTTTTGAGATCCAGTGGGAAATCCCTGTGTATATGTGTTTTATGTGTTATGCTCTCGCATTTTTTATTTTTCCTGTGATTTAGAATTCGTATGCAGGTAATTTCTGTATGGGGTTAAAACCTACAACAAGGTCAACCCTTGTAGGGGCAGGGTCAGGGTCAATTCTTATAGTAGTAGGCCCAAAACTCTCTTATCCTAGGTCAACAAGTTCAAAATCCTGTTGGCCAAGGGAACCAAGTATAAAACCCTTACATCCAAGGGAAACAAGTGTATCAACATTATGCTCAAGGGCTGCAAGGCGAGAATCCTCTTATTCAGGGACAACATGTTCATTGGCCATATGTTCCAAGAAAATAGGTTCCATATCCATATGTACAAGGTCAACAGGCTCAACAACCTTTTAACCCATACGTTTCCTATCAGTAACCTATTCCTAGATAGTTTCAAGGTATTCAAGGTCAAAATCTTGCCTATGGTCAAGGTAATCTGCAATGGGGGCAACCTGAGATGCCATATGGCCAAACTGCCCCACCGTGGGACCAAAATCCTTACTAGCAGGGATGGGATCCTCCCTTTTGGCCCGCTTATCAGCCTCCTATGCCTTTTAGAACTTAATTACATTTCTTGGCTACAGTTGAGTTATCGGATGTATCACACCTTACGAATTATTTGATTCTTCATTTGCCGTACTAGCCTCTAGTGCCGTCCATGATACCAAGTGATTGCCAAAAATTCAATGAAAAAGCTAAAGAAGATCCTTAGGCCCATGTGATGACATATCACCTCTAGTTCCATTGAACTCATACGTGGACGATTCGATTTGCCTTTGTATTTTCCAACAAACCCTGACGGGTGTTGTAGCAAAATGGTACATCGAGTTACCTCGAAGTACTTACAATGAATTTAATTCATTAGCCATGTCTTTCCTCATGCATCTTCAGTTGCCGGTATGCTATGAAACTGACACCTCTTTGCTCACATCACTTAAGCAATATATTGTGACACACATCTTTGATCACATCCATGAATGGAGACATAGATGTCACCTGATCAAATTCAAGATAGTTGATCTGTTTCTCACTGAATGGTTTACCAAATCATTCGTAGCCCCAATTACTTGTGATATAGATATGGGTGGATGCATCCCTGAAGAGAAAGCCATCACTCATGCCCAGCACTAGGATCTAGTTTACTCCCAGTCTTGCACTTTAAATGAGTTTTTACCCAATGCTCCGCGGCCATCATCTGATCCTATAGCATCAAAGTCACTAGTTGTTCCTCCCATTGATAGAGTTATTGGTTCAGTATCTCAGACCCCTGCTAAAACTTCTTCCAAGCAGAAGTCGTTCTCCAATGCTGCTCCTACCAGTTCATCTCAGAATCCACCTAGCCCTGGTAAAACCTCAGAGGTCCACATTTTCCAATCTACCACAGTGGACAAATCCTCGAAAGGAAAAAAGAAAGGTAAAGGCAAAGCTAAAGTGATTCCCTGAAACAGGGTCCTCCCAAATCATCTGCTGGAAAATCTTTGCAATGGAAACCTAAATATATCTACCTCATTTGCGAGGAGTATCACTACACCAAGGATTGTCCTCGATGATCTGAAGTTATTCTCCTACTCAAAGGGACCCATGTTATCCTTAAAGATCCATTTTCATCTTAGTAAACCCAAATGGTAGACCAACCCTAATCTGAATCATCTAGATCTCAAGTGTTCATGATGAGCACACCTATTAATGTGGCTACCCGATCAAAATATTATCAAACTCTAGCTCTGGCAGCTGGGAAAGAAAAATAAGTTGCACCTTCTTCTTCTACCCTGAGTTCTTGCCCTCTACAAATTGAGTGCCCTAACCCTGATTCCACTACAAAACCACCCTCTTGAGGCGTGCTCCAGAAATCCTCATATAATCCCAACGTCTAAGCTACTCAGTACTACAATATTGTTGAGGACTTGGCTCAGGTGTCATTAGCCATGTTGGCTCTTGAGGTACTCCAAAGCTACCCATCGCAGTGGAAATATTCGTTGTCATCTATCGGGGGCATCGATCCCACCGATTCTAATTTGATATGTTTCGATCTAGAGAACCATGTTCCACGGCTCCCTCATCAGATTGCCTTTCTTATTCAGGTAGTCATTAATGAGAAGACCATCCACTACACTGTCATCAATGAAGTTGCTTCCACCTACATCATGTCAACTACATGTTGGAAGGCTATTGGTTCCCCTGCACTAAACTAGGCTTCAAACACTTTAGAAGCTTTCGATGGGCATGATTTGCAACCATTCACTGTCTTCCCTAACCTTGCAATAACCATAGAAGGCAAGACAGTGCAGGATGCCAATCTCAATTATAATCTTCTACTTGGTCAAATTTGCAATCATTTCACGCATGCCTTGGCCTCGTCCTTATTCTACGTGATCCATTTTCCCCATCAAGAGAAAATTGTCACTATTGATCAGTTGTCTTTCTTTTCCTCTTCCTCCTCAGATGGAAAGGTTTTGTAAATTAAGAACTCTAGTTCTCCTTATGAGAGTGTGGGGGTAGGTATCTTCAAAGATTCCGCCTTAATGGGAAATTTTCCACTCCCACCTCCTCATGTTGCCTCTATCAGCATGATCTCAGTCAAATCTGATCCTTGGGTCATATTTTCACAAGATTGTGTTGATACTTGGGGCGACGTTATGTCGCTTAGTCTTGCCAAGGTCAATTATGTGGAAATTGTTTCGGCTTCAAAATCTGCATCTTCTGATTCTCATATGTCGAAGACCTCCCTCGATATGTACTCTCAATCCCCTTGCCTTGGCACTTTGGAATCATCTGATCCCTTAGCCGAGACCTTCCTCGTTGATGAAGGTATTGTGGAAATCATGTCTCTTAAGGAACCACCATGGATCGATACTCATCATCTCTCCTCGTTCTTGCCTCAGACTATTACTCATGAAGTATAGTCGGAAAGAAATATAGGTAATATTACTCAAATGATGTCGATTGTCATTTCTATCATCTCTCGTTCATTTCATTCGTTCTATCTTTCAGAGTTGTCCTGATGATGGACCCCCTTTGGGGTTTGAAACGTCGACAGACTGAACTGGAAACTGTGGATAATCCGGAACATGAAGCTACAAAAAACTTCCACAGAGGCTTGAAATCCAACATAGGGGTATCTTGTTCACCAAATGAGATCAAGACATATACTCATCTATTTCAAGAATTCCTTGATGTGTTTTGTGGTCTTACGAAGAAATGCTTGGCATTGATCCTATCATTTTGGTGCATGAAATACCAATGTATCCATACATGAAGCCCGTTCCCCAATGGCTTCGCCCAATTCACCTTAGGAAGGCCTCTTCTATTAATGATGAAGTCAAAAAGCTTCTCAAGGTTGGGTTCATCTATCCCATCCCCCTTACAGATTGGGTGTCAAATATTGTCCAGGTGACCAAAAAACAAGGCATGATTCACATTTGCATGGATTATCAAGATATTAATCATGCTTGTCCTAAATACAACTATCCTACTCCCTTCATTGATAAAATCATTGATGAATGTGCCAGGAGCGAGATGTTTTCCTTTATGGACAATTTTTCTGGTTATAACCAAATTAATATCGCATCGCCCGAACAAGAAAAGACAAAATTTATCTGTCCATGGGGTATGTTTGCGTACAAGAAGCTCCCTTTCAGTCTCAAAAATATTGGAGCCACGTTTCAACGAGAAATGTCCTACACGTTTCATTATATTCGCAACATTTTACATCCTTACTTGGATGACCTTCCTACCCATTCTTGTAAGCGCCAAGACCACCCAGATCATCTTTGGCAGATTTTTCTACACTGCAGGCACTATAACATTCGGTTAAATCCACACAAATGTGTTTTCTGCATGGAATCAGGATGACTCCTTGACTTTATAATTTCCAAGGATGCTATTCGCTTGAATCCACTCAAAGTCGAGGCCATTGTAAATTTACCCTGTCCATCTTCACTGCACTAAATCGAGAGCCTAAATGGAAAGGCCAACTTTCTTTGTCCTTTTATACCCAACTATGCCGGACTAGCCATAAGATTTACCCAATTACTCAAATAAGGAATGCCCTTTGGATGGGATGAGGTGGACCAAAAATATTTTGATGATATTAAGACCGTCCTCATAAATGCTCTGTTGCAACCACCAGAATATTATCAAGATTACTTCCTTTAGATAGCCACGGCCCCTAGCACCATTGCTACAGTTTTCTTCCAAGACAATGATGAAAGCAACGAACATGTGATCTTCTACCTTAGTTGGAATCTCCTTGACATTGAAACGTGCTATCCACATGTTGAGAAGTTGGATTTGGTTGTCATTCAGGTTGTTCAACGCTTTCAATACTATATCGTTTTACGTACGACTACAGTGATTTATGAATGAAACCCTCTGACCTATATCTTGACCCATTAGTTGTTGGGGGCAAGTATTCTAAATGTATCATTATCCTACAAGAATTTGAATTGGTCTTCACTACGGCCAAATATAGGAAATCACTTGTTTTCGGTGAATTGATTTGTTCCCTTCCCTCCAAAGCTCTCCTGTTGGTGCAGATGAACAACTTCCAAATGAGACAATTTTCTTGATTAGCACCCTTGATCCATGGCACGGTGATATCATTATGTATCTCCAAACCTCCATGTTCTGGTCCACGTTGACCAAGGATGATTGTCGAAGGATTCAGGATCATTCCCAACCCTACCGTATTATTGGCAATACTTTATATCGTGTCAGTATCGATTTTGTTCTTCGTTGATGCCTCACAATTGAGGAAGATGAAAGAGCTCTCAATGATTTCCACTCCACGGCATGTGGTGGTCATATGTCTAATTATGCTACAACTCAAAAAAATCCTTCGCGCTGGTTATTTTTGGTCATCTATCTTCGAGGACTGCATTCTTGCTATCCTTAAGTGCCACAAATGCCAAATTTACCAATGCAAGATGCACGCCCCACCCGCTCACCTACACCCTGTCATTATTTCTTGTCCCTTTGCCAAATGGGGCATCAATTATATGACATGTAACCCTCATTTGACCGGGGGGCATGGTTATATTATCGTCGTTGTGGATTATTTCACCAAATGGGCCAAAGAGATGCCTATATATTCTGCAGATGGTAAGATAGTGGCTCAAATCCTTTTTAACCATGTTATTTCCAAGTTCGGCGCACCCCAAGCCATTGTCATAGACCATGACTCCCATTTGTGAGATTACATGATGGCAGAGCTGACTTTTGCATTGGGTTTGTGCCATGATGGCTTGACCCCATATTACCCTCAGGCCAATCGCCAAGTTGAAGATGTGAACAAGGTTTTGGTCACAATGATTCAGCGTACTATTGGGATGCACAAGTCAATTTGGCATCTCATGCTCTTTTCACCTCTGTGGGCCTACCAAACTTCAACCAAAGACACAACTGGTTTCACACCATTCCAACTGGTCTATGGTCTGGAAGAAACATTGCCGATCAAATGCGAGATTCCTTCACTCAAGTTAGCTATTGAACTCCTCCCCGAAACATCACCCCAAGAGGAACTCCTCTTATATTTAGAATGATTGGATGAGACTCGCCATCTTGTTGCCTTGGTCATCGAAGCACAAAATAAATGGTTCAAATCCCATTCAATCAATCAATCTCCTGTCATGCATTTTATGAGGGTGATTCGGTTCTAATATACGACCAAGCTAACGATAAGCTAGGGGTGGGAAAGTTTGAACCTATGTGGCATGACCCCTATATTGTAAAATACATTTTGCATAAAGGAGCCTATGAGCTTATTTATTATGAAGGAAATCCTCTCGATAATCCTTGAAATGGGATTTAACTCAAAAAGTACTATGCTTAGGTCATCTTGTATGGTTACTTATGTACATTAGTGTGTGATTCATTTTTGTATAGCGTGGTTTTGTGTGATAGTTTTCAAACAACTTTCCTATTTACTATGCTTTTCTTGATTTGTAGATGTCTATGACTCCTCACGTTGGTTTCACAAATGGTGCTTGCCATAGTACCTGGAACCTATCATCTATAGAATGGGCCATCTATGACCCTAACAGTGAGTTGATTGACCTTCAAGGTATCTGCCTAGGTCGTACAACCAACAACATTTCTTAATATAGTGTAGTCATCGAACTGTTTTCAGACGCCATCGCTCTAGGCATCAAAGAATTGGTTGTCAACCTGGATTCACAGCTTGTCGTCCTTCAACTCAACAGGCGATATTCCATCAGGAACCCTCAAATATTACGAATGTATCTCCATATCCATCTAATGGAAAGACACTTTGATTATATTACATATCATCATATTCCTAGATGCATGAATACATTGACAGATGCATTAGCTTATTACATGTTGGTTAGACATTTACGAAACATGTTGAAGATAAGACAAACCATTTGTATGATAATAGATAGGAAAATACAACACACACACACACATATGTGTGTGTGTGTGTGTGTGTGTGTGTGTGTGTGTGTGTGCGTTTGTGTGTGTGTGTGTGTGTGTATGGTGAGAATGTTTGATACATCATAACCCCAAAAAGTAATATGTGTGTCTACAATAACATCACTGTCTCACAGGCCTCATACATTCGTGGCTCACAGGCCTAAAAAAATATGTAAGTTCTCGACCTAGGAACTAATCAACATGGTGGTCATGATAGCACGAGACATCTTGTGCAATGTAACTCACCAGTCGGCGGATCTGATCTGAGACTCCCACCATGTGCCTCTAGTACTAAGAGGGCATGTCTCCTATCTGAGCATACTCCAGGATACCATGAGTTAACCCCTAAAGGTTCCCCGTGATCTCCTCCACATTGTCACTCCCTTCCTTATAAGGGTTGATAACATCAATAGGGTGGGGGACACGCCTAGCTATCGAGGACATCCTAGCTAGTCGCTCTGGTCTAACATTTTTATAAACAAGAGAAATGTTATAAGCACACATATACCAAAAATAATTAAAAAATATCAAAATCTCAAAATTTGATTTGTTACCTTCATCATCAAAGTCCTCTCCATCTTGTAATGGCATATTTGGATCTCCATGGAAATCAGTGCCACTATATGGCCAATCCTCCACCATGATCTTATGTCATCGTAACCATGAGAAGAATGCAAGTCAGTATGACATGTGTTGACCCCTAGTAATCCTGGGCATAAAACGAATCTAGTGGGCCATTCACAGATCATGTGGCGTAGGAAAATATACCTCAGTCAACTGATACTGGAATAGGAGCGCTAGTTCTAGGAAGAAGGTCACAAGTATAGATTCAAATCCAAATTGTTTTAGTTTCCTCGCCCTGGCCTTGGACAACTCGCGCTTGTTGTTCATCTTCATGGCCTCTACCCAGTTAAATATCGTACGAGTTATGCAGTCAATAGCATAAAGGAACTTTGACTTGTTAGTCTCATGTTCTGCCTAAGACTCCACCACTTTGTTGATAGTCAACAGAAGCACCCTCAGTGTCAAATCCCACACACTAGAAATCTCTATCTTCCCACTCTTGGATTTTAGGGCCTCAGGGCAGTGTTTAGCAAGCAATGAAGACATGCTTGCCCTGATCAAACATGACTGATACAATATCACTGGCTCACCTTTGCGAGACAGTCCAGGGATGAAGTAGATATTTGAAGTTCTCAACTCCATCCCCTGGGGAGCTCCTGGTCCCTAGTGAAAAAATCTCCCAATTAATGTCCCAAAGGCTTATCAAGTATCAAAGCAACTCGGGCTAGGCCCACATCCCTGGTGTAAGGAAGAATTTGAGGAGCCCACAAGCCCTCAAAGCCTCCAGGTAATTTGGATCTTTCATTGCCTGGGTGTCAACATCTTCATGTTCCCTCTCCTTCCAATCCACCATTTTCATTGATTCTCTCCTACAAAAGCCATTAATTTGAGTCAATAATCATCCTTGGCACATAAAATTCAAGATTAAACAGCCAGTTTTTGAGAACATAGGGCTTTTCCCTATCCATGGTGGTGGCGCACCTGTTTTAAAAATAGTTACTCTGATTGGCGCGGATGGATTTTCAAATCACCCTCGACTAGTGTGATTCCATGTATGGAAATCGCACCAACCATGGGTGAAAAATATTTTCAAAAACCTCCCTAAAAATCCAAAACAAAATGACAAAAAACATAAATAAATAGCATGAAAATGGAGCTCAGGGTGTCAGCTGTTACCCGAGACTGACGACTCATCAATTGACCTCCCAAATCTCCCGCAATCTACTCCAGAACAATTAGGGAAAAAGTGGGTAAAAAGTCTTCATAGCAAAGGGAAAATGGTAAATGGTAAAATGTATTTACTTTTCACCTTTTTATTCATTTTTTCATGAAAATATCTAGTTTTGTATATATTTTTGACATATTTTGCCTTAAGGATGCGATAATACACTTTGCCTTACTTGTGCAACAACAAGTGATGGATGTTCGACGGTGACGATGAGTCACGTTTTAGCTCTTTTCTTGACTCGTTAAACTCATATGAAAATATTTCCTAGTATTTTTTCCATTTTTAACTCATTAAAGAGAATAAAAATGGGGGATCTGCCTTCATCTCTTTTCCGACCCTTTAAAAGTGAAAAGATGGTTGAGCCTTTATCGTTTTGAACTCATTAACAGATGCAAAACGTCATGCACCCAGTATAAGTTTACCCATTTTTCCGGCTGGGAGGCACTATTTACGAAAAAGTACTCCTTGACTGAAAATGGTCAAGCGGTTCTCTCAAGTATTGTTTTCTACCTTTTCGGGCTTGAGAGACCAAATGTATGAAAAGGCACCATGTCGAGTTTTCTTTTATGTGTCTTTTTAAAACTCTCTAAACATGAAAAATATATCGAGTTACACCTTTTTCAGACTCATTAAACTATTAAATGACATTGGATTCATCACCATGAAGAACATGAGCTTCTCCTTCCTAGGCCTCGTTAAACTTACTAGGTTAGATTCGTCCTAAGGATGAACTTATAGTGCAAGCATATGCTATCCCCTTCAAGCTTGCGATTAAAAAATAATTGCGGTACTTACCAGAAATGGTTGGGGAAAATTTTGGAAATCTATCAGTTGTGTTAGCAACTCACTCTTGAACATGACACTCTTTGCTTCGTGTCAGGTTGGAGCATCCTCCTTTACATCATTGACCTTCTCAGATTTGGACCATTCATTTTTCCTTCCATCTGATCTTTGTTATGTCATCATGACTACCGATCCTATGGATCCAAAATCTACCAAACTTCTAGTTGTATCATCAATATGTTCAAGAGTTGTCCTTCTACAGTTACACTTACCTCTGATTCTCTGTATCATCCAAAATAATATTTCATCCTCTCGTCTCGCATCGATGATGTGGGATTCATTATGGCCCTCCTTTGACATGGTCGCTTTGTGTCGACTTCAACTCATTATTTGTAAATTTTACCGAGAGACTCCCTTCCAATACCTTAGAGCTTGCATGCCCTAATGGAAACTTCTTTGCACTCAATGACAAGTTCACATCATTGGCTTTCGATCGAGTGATTTCTCGAGTGTTGGACTTTAGTTTCTCTATTCACATTCTATGAATTTTGCCAATAGTACCTTGAGGACCATTGTCATGATTGGTGGTTTCTCTCATGCTTATTAACAATTTACATCATTGACTGGTAATCAAGCAACTTTCTAGCATTTTCGACGTCGACACATCCATTCACATGGTAGGATCTGTACATTGATCAGGTCATATTGGAGCGCAAGACCCTGGACTAATATCACAAAAATACTAGGTTACGAAGTGATGTGACATGGTTATGTTGATATCCATGTCTCTTTTAGATGGCTCGCTGTGACCAGACCATGAGTTATCATATGTGATCCTTCTCATTATTGGATGGTTGCGACCATACCTTGGTTTCATTATGATCCCCCTTGATAGATGGTTGCACCCATACCTGGATCCATTTACATGATCATTCTCTAGATGGCTACATCCATGCCATGATTCATGTATCATTTGACAAAGATCTTAGTTTATGTATATGTATTTTCACTTGCTTGCAGTTTTTCTAATGGTAGACCGATTCCCCGTACTGATTTATAAAGCATTTCATCCCTCGCTTCAGCTCGACGTTCACACCTTCGGGGGCATCTGTTACACAACATTTTTTCACTATCCCTATACTCCCCATTCCTTGGTCCTGGAGGACCTCTACAGTGAACCCCGCTTGCTTTTCCTTCATGAAGAAACCCCCATTGTGTCCCTCTTCATCAGTAGATCAATTCCCTTTTGCACCATTTCCCCTTAAAGCTCTATTTTTCCCAGTTTAGAAGACTAACGCTAATGGTCTTTGTCTCCCACACATTGATGTGTAGGGATTAGCATCAATCCTCACACCGAATGGAGCGACTGGGTTGTGTCTCAGTCGCATCGATCTTGTTATGGGAAATTTCTTAAACTGGAGCCGAAGCTTCTAGCTCTAGAAGCTCCGTAATGGAAGTCTGGTAAATTGTTTAGTGGGATGGGGTTGAGGATGACAATTTAGGCTCCTTTCCCCTATAATTATGGAATTACCTCAAGGGATAAGTCCTTCTCCCATGAGAAGAGGATCCATCTCCCATCCATATTTTCTATATAAACCTCCCTTCTTCCCAAGCACAAACTAGTCATAATTGATTGTCTTTCCAGAGTTATTGTTGAGTGTTGATACTATTTTGGAGTAGAGAAGCAAGCCATTACTAGTTGTAGCTATCTAGTTGTGTGGAGGAGAAGTTTGTTTTGGTTTGGAGAGAAGCCTAAAGGGAAGATCCTTTAAACTATTGTTGTTTGAAGCCATCGTGGAATGCCAGTAGAAGTGTGTGGGAACTTGGTCTTGTTAGAGGAAGACTACAACATTACGATCAATGGTTGTAATCTCTCTTTAATGTTAATATATGCAACTATCAATTGATTTCCTACATGTTTTGTAGTATTACATATCCATGTCTTAATGTTTCTTGACTTGTTAAGTAGGTTTAATTGCAATTTGTCTATTATTATGTTTGTGTGTTGTTGTTGTTTACTTGTTATAGGACCTTGTAGAAGGAAGTGAGAGATTGTTGGAGCGAGAAAGTGAGGACATCATCAAGCAGGATAAGCAACCAAGAGGTAGGCCCTCTTGATTGATTCTAACCTAAGGAAATCTTCCATAGAATGTAGTTGTTGTGGCTAGACCCATTATTTGGCTAGAGGAATTTGTTCGTGACTTCACTTATAATTTTACTTCACCACAGGGCATGCTTTAGTCCGAAAGGCATGACGTTCCATTCATAGTGTCCCACTGGGACACTAAAAGTTGTCTTATATTTATCATCTTCATTGATTGCCACCTGCCAAAATCCTAATTTCATATCAAATTTAAAAAATACTTTAGCCCCTGCCATTCTTACTAGAAGATCTCCTTTGTGAGGAATGTGGTAAGTATCATCTGAGAGGACAATATTCAGAGGTTTATAGTTTATAACCAATCTTGGGATCCCTCTTAACTGTTATGAATTTTTATTAAAATAAAAACCATAGTAGTTCCAAGGACTGCTAGATTCTCTGATCAATCTCCTTTTCAGGAGGCTTTCTATCTTTTTTTGACAAAGATCTATATATTCTTTGTTGATAGGAATTTCTCTACTCTTGCAGTGTTTTTGTTGATACTCATCTTTGTAGGGAAATTCTACACAGTGTTGTTTTCTATGCCAAAACTCATTTGGTTCTTCAGCACAGTGATCTCAAACTTGAGATCCTATGTTTAATTTAGGAGTTTGAAGATAATCTCCTATTTTTATGGTGGTATTTAGCTATTTGAGCTCTTAAATTTTATTTTTTGACTTTTCGATCTTCTACATTGCTTGTATGATGGTAGACACTCTGGGAGTAGAGACAACAGGTAACTTGATTATTTGTAATTTTCCATCTGAGCTTGGTACAAATATAAAATAACTAGCCTTACCATCTTTCAATCTAGCTGACCCATGTGGCTCTACAACTACTAAAAATACATTCCCCAAAATACAATCAATAGGAATGTCTGCAACAAAAAATTTTAATTTGATGTAGTGCTCTTTAAAGCAAATAGAAGCCTGATGAACTTCATACAAAAGATCTTTGTTTCCTAACCTAATCACTTGTCTAAAGGATTTTACCCAGTACTTTGTAGGTACTATTTTTTAGTTCAGAATATTGACATCTGACTCATAGTCAATAAGTGATCCAAAAGGGATCCAAGAAACCCTCTAAGTCTTCAAAAATAAAAACAATCACAAAAAGAAGTTTTAGAAATATTGAATTACACTATTCGGAGGCAAAAATATGAAGAAGATAGTGAAAATAGGCTCATGGGTGGTCAAAAGGAACAACCATCGGATCTAGCCGATCAACGGTCTAGATCCGATCAACATATCACAAATTGGCGGAGGCTATCAGAGGCTATCGGATGCGGTCACATAAATGTCGTGATAGCAATTAGCGGGGTCAACGAGGATAGTCGATCAAGTGCACAAATCGATGGCCCACGTTAACCTGCCATATCACATCGACAGATTACAGTGGAAGCGCTTACAATAGTCTGGGGCTCATGTGACATGCGATTGTGACAAGTCGCATTGGAGCTATGTGAAGGAGCAGGTCAATAATAACTATGAATGTGATAGTTGGACCTGATAAAATTATAAATGATATTTGATATATTTTCAAGTCCGGAAAAAGGGATTTTTCAATGTAAATCGCATTTTTGTTAAATAAATGAAAAACAAAAGAAATGCACCGATGAGATGTTGTCGGACCCAAAAGGGTTTGTTAATGCTATTACATATTATTTCAAGTCCAATATGAGCGGGATTTCCATGTTTCAATGTATTTTTAATATAAATGGAAATCACGATATAAGTGGGATTTTGGGAGGAGCAAAGAAGGTAAATGGTTTTGGTCGGGCTCCGCCCAAGCCCATACATTGGCTACCACATATCTAGGCTAAGGAGAGATAAAACCACCCTTATTGAGCGGTTAACCCCTGTATGAAAGAATCACCTGAAATGAGCCAGAGCTGTTGGATCTGGATCGCCCAGATCAATGGCGGAGATGCGATGTCCATATACAGGTGGACCCGATAGGAGTTATAAGGCAGATTCATAATGTTTCAACTCCGATAAACAGATGTTTGGCAAATTTTCACAATTTTTAATGTATTTCTCTTTGAACACAGAGAACACTATTTCTAGGGATTTCAAAGGGTTGATGACCCATTCCGTTATAGAAAAGGTGCCCACCATCCCTGAAAGCATTTATCCATGATTGCTAATGCTCAGAGGGGGGTCTGAGCAGATAGAGGCAAGGAAGCCAGAGAGCTTGAGAAGGAGAAATGAACAGACATTGCATATTGGATTTAAAGCCATAGAATAACAAAAGCAGAGGCAAGCAGTGTTGAGATAGAGATCAAACACAGACAGAGCGTTAGTAAGGAGAGTTTGTGTACTCAGGGAGACTTGGGGGATCCAAGTAAAGCCTTATTGTTTTGTATCTATTGTGTGAGGCTCAATTTGAGCTCACTGTTGTAAAACTCTATTTTTGAGGACGTAATAGAAAGGTTACCACTAAAGGTCGGACCAGGATACGTAGTCCAGGAGTGTTGGGTGAAATCCCTATTAAACTTGTTGTGTTTATATGTGTTTGTCTATTATGTTCTTTAAATGCTTCATTGTCTATGTATTTCGCAATCTTATCAATCCATTGCACAAAGTAACATAGGAAATCCATGCACATGAGTCTGTAATACCTTAATAATTGTTTAAGATCTCATTTTCAGATCAAGTGGTATCAGAGCTTTAGGTTTGCTAAGGTTAGACAAGCTTGTGTTGGAATCTTGAATGCTAACTAGGTCAAAGCTCAAATTAGGAGAAGGAGAACTGGTTGAGGCCAACCTAGAGATTGGAAGAGCTTATCCTAGGAGGAAAATGACAAAAGAAATTCCCTTGGAATCAGACTCTCAGTTCATGGACAGTTTGATGACCATGAGAACCATGGTAGAGGAAATGTACCGAGAATTTAAGAAAGGTCGAGGGGAAATCCCTTCAACATCTCAAACAAGAAAAGGAGTAGAGGAACCTCTTCTAGTTTCCCATTCAAAAGACAAAGGGAAAGGGGAATAACCTCCTCCATCAACACTTCCTTCTAGCCCTAAAAATAAAAAGAAGAAGACTTCTGTGATTAAATTAGATGTAAAATTTGATTTGCCAATATATTATGGAGAATTAAATGCAGAAAAGATAGATAACTGGATTAGACAGATTGGTGTATATTGCAGGGTGCAGAACATCGATTCAGAAAGGATAAATATTTGGATGGCTAGCCTTCACCTTGGAGGAACTTCCCTAGTGTGGTGGGAAGGTAAGACACAAGCTGATTTGAAGAAGCATGGTAAAATTCTTTCTACTTGGAGTGAATTTGTTTTTGCCACTAAAAAACAATTCTATCCACTAGCCTATATATAGCAAGCCATGATGAATTGGAAAACTCTTTGCCAATTAAAGGGGGGGGGAAAGTGTACAAAGTTATACCAAGACATTTAGTTAAAGAGCTTTAATTCTAGGCATTTCTCTAGACTCACCTGAAATTTTTCTAAAGTATATAGGTGGTCTGCATAGCTATTTGAGGCACACCATTCTCATGTTTAACCCTACTAGCATAGATGAGGTATCCGTTCAGGCTACACATCTAGAGGTTAGAGGAAAGAATGTGAACCCAGAGATTAGGGGATGATCAAAATCCATTGCAAGCAAGAACAAGGAAAAGAAGAAGTAGAAATAGAAAAAGAGGAAGGCAAACATTGTACAGAAAGGCAAACCTTCATGCACTCACTGCAAGAATGATGGGCACGATGATGAACATTGATAGTGTTTGCATCCAGAGCTTAAACCCAAGAAGTTCAATGGAAAGAAGAAGAATATTGCTGCTGCTATACAGAGAGATTTGGGGTCAGACTCAGGTGATGGGACAACAATCACAACCACATGTATAAAAGGTAAACATTCTAAAGCATCTACTAGTAATTATGCACAAACTATTTATAATGAAGAAAATGAGAGGAAAATGCATGAGATTTTTCATATTAGAGTTATTTGCAAGCATCAAAATATTGATACTTTATTTGATAATGGTTCACAAGTAAACTTGATTTTTGAAGAAATTGTAAAGAAGTTGGGATTACTAACCACAGCTCATAAGAAGCCATATCCATTATGTTTTGTATGTGATAAAGTAAAGCTACAAGTGACTAGAGAATGTAAACTTAGGTTTTCTTTTGGGTCAGCATTTGTAGATGAGGTTGAGTTAGATATCGTTCCCTTCGATATATGTGGAAATTTTTTAGAAATCCTTACTTGTATGATATAAAATCCATTTTCTATAGAGTTGAAAATAAGTATCAACTCACCAAACATGGAATAGAATATATTCTAAGAGCTTATAAACTCAAAAAATAATTACACTCTCATAAACTCAGGGCAGATGAAAACAATTGTAAATTCATGTAAGAAATTTTTACTAATGGTTGTAAAGGAAAAGAAACCTGATAAAACCAATGTATTTGAGGGCTGTGATGCTAAATAGAAATATGATTTAGAAAAAATTGTTTCACAATATGATAGCCTATTTCAAGAACCTAAAGGTCTGCCACCCAAAAGGGAAATTTTACATGATATTCATTTGCAGTAAGATGATCCATTGCCTAACATCGGATTTTATAGGTTATCTGCTTTATAGAATGCATAGATCAAGAAGCGGGTAGGAGCTGCTCGAGAAAGGGTTCATAAGACCCATCACATCACCATGTGAATCTCCAATCGTGTTGGTGAGAAAGAAAGATGGTTCATGGAGTATGTTCATTGATTACAGAGCACTGAATAAAATAACGATCAAGAATCGTTATCCCCTTCCTCACATTGATGATCTATTGGATCAGCTGAAAGAATTTGTTTACTTTTCCAATTTGGAATTGCATAGTGGCTACCATTAGGTCAGAGTAGCAGAACAAGATGCATGTAATACTGCCTTCAAAACAGAGCAAGGATTATATGAATGGCTAGTTATGCCTTTTGGCTTAAATAATGCTCCTACCACTTTCATGAGAGTTATGAATGATGTACTCAGGCCTTTTATTGATGATTTTGTAATTGTATATTTAGATATTCTCATTTTTAGTAAAACATGGGAAGAACATTTAAAGCATGTAAAGTAGACACTAGATGTTTTGAAAAGAGAAAATCTCTATGTTAAGTTATCAAAATGTGAATTTGGAAAAAAGTTTTTGAATTATTTGGGTCATATTGTAGGGGGTGGTGAATTGAAGATAGATCCTTCTAAGGTTGAAGTCATTGTGAACTGGCCTAAACCTAGATCTACTACAGAAGTTAGAAGCTTCCTAAGAGTAGCAGAATATTGGAGAAAGTTTATTGCTAACTTTTCCTTGATTGTAGCTCCCTTACATGCTTTAATAGGTTTGAATAAGGTGTTTCATTGGGGAGGAAAACAATAGAAAGCCTTCAACACCTTGAAAGAAAAAAATTGTACAACACCAGTACTAGCATTGTCAGATCTTCAAAGACCATTTGAGATCGAAACAAATGCCAATGATTATGCCATGGGAGAAGTGTTGATGCAACATGGTAAACCCATATGTTATCATTCTGAGACATTTAATTCTGCAGTAGTTAATTATCCCACATATGATAAAGAATTGTATGCATTAGTACAGAGTGGGAAAAAGTGGAAACATTACTTAATGGGAAAAGAAATAGTTATACATACTGATCATCAGCCACTTCAATATTTGCACTCACAAACTAAATTGTAGTAATCAATAAACTATAGGTGGATGGATTTTCTACAACAGTTTCATCTTGTCATTAGATATAAGAAAGGCATACAAAATAAAGTTGCAGATATGTTATCAAGACCAATCATAAATGCATCTACTATACTTGAGCATAATTCAGTATTGCATGAAAACTACATTGAACAATATGCTCAAGACATAGATTTTAAATATGTATATGCAACTTTAAGTCATGGAAAACACGTAGAAGAATTTGATTATAATGTTAAGGACCAACTCTTGTAGCGTTTGGGAATGTTATGCATTCCTAAAAATGAAAGAGTTAACATAATCTGAGAAGCACATGCTTATCTCATATCTGGTTATTTCGGTGTAAGTAAAATAATTGCACACCTGCAAAGATTCTGCTATTGGCCAAGAATGCATAAAACAATTTCTAGATATATTAAAGGGTGTACCATATGTGCTAAAATCAAGCCCAGCAATAGAAAAATGGGCTTGTACACTCCACCACCAGTTCCTTCTCATCCTTGGGAAAGTTTTTCCATGGACTTTGTTGGGGAATTTCCAAAATCTAGAAAACGTCATGACTATTTATCTATTATTGTGGACATGTTCAACAAAATGTGTATTTTAATACCTTGTAACAAGAAAATTATAGTTGAACAAACAACAAAGTTGTTCTTTCAGCATGTTTAGGTTCATTTTGGGTTACTCGCATCCATTGTATCTAATTGAGATTCCCAATTTGTTGGGAAGTTTTTGTAAAGTCTGTGGGAATGAATGGACACCAGACTGAAGAAGAGCACAACCTTTCATCCACAAAAAAATAGCCAAGCAGAGGTGGTCAACAAGATAGTGATCTGGTTGCTCAGGAGCTATTGCAACAAACATCCCAAGCTTTGGGATGAAAATTTGTGTTATGTGCAACATGCTTACAATCGTGCTAAATATTCTTCTACACAAAGATTTTCTTTTCAGACTTGTTTTGGTTTTACACCAAAGTCTCCCTTGGATTTTGTCTTTAATAAAGACATAGCAGTTGATGGACACAACGATGTGTGAAAAGAAACCAAGTTCATTGAAAAGATCCAAGAAATTCCCCAAGCAGTGTAGGAACAGCTGGAAAAGAGCCAAGCCAAGTACAAAGCAAGGCATGATAAGCATTGAATGGAGCACAACTTCCAAGTTGGTGATCAAGTCTGGCTATACATCAACAAAGACAGAATGCAAGGTGAAGGAAAGAAGATGAAGCCAATAAGGTATGGGCCTTTCAAGATACTTGAGAAAATTGGTGAGAATGCTTTTCTCCTTGATTTGCCAGCTTACATGCACATCTATTCAGTAGTTAATGCAGAGAACTTGAGACTATTTGAACCTTCATTGATTGAATATCCTGAAGAGAAAAGTCAGTTGTCTTCTATTGATGATATGTTTCCTGAATATCTCAATGAGTTGCACGAAGATACAGTTCTGTATAGGAAGGTGAGAACTACATGCATAGGGGATGTTGAGTACCTTAGAATTGGACTCAAAGTTTCAAAACCAAGCACTGCAAGATGGATAGAGATTGGGAAAGTGAGGAAGTTGTATCCTCACTTGATTGATGATTAAAAACAAACTTTTGGTGGTCCAAAAGCTTTTTCAATGGGAAGGCGCGATCCAAAAGGGATCCGAGAGACCCTCTAAGTCTTCAAAAATCAAAACAATCGCAAAAATAACGAGTTTTAGAAATATAGGATTACACTATATGGAGGCAGAAATATGAAGAAAATAGTGAAAACAAGATTATCAGTGGTCAAAGTGAAAAATGCATAGGAGTCGTTAGATCCGGCCAATCAACGGTCTAGATCCGATTGGCATATCACAAATCAGTGGAGGCTATCAAAGGCTATTGGAGGGGGTCACATAAATGTTGTGATAGCGATCAGTGGGGTCAACGAGGACCGTCGATCAAGTGCGCAGATCGATGGCCCACATTAACCCACCATATCACATCAGTAGATTACAGCGGAAGCACTTACAGCGGTCTAGGGCTCATGCCACATGTGATTGCAACAAGTCGCATCACAATATAAAATATGAGCTATGCGAAGGAGGAAGGCCAATAATAACTATGACTACAATAGCTAGACTTGATAAAATTATAAATGATATTTGACATATTTTCAAGTCCAAAAAAAAATTATTTTTAAATGTAAATCACATTTTCGATAAATAAAGGAGAAAAAAAATTCGTTGATGCAATGTTGCCAGACTCAAAAGGGTTTGTTAAAACTGTTACATATTATTTTACTGTGATATGAGTGGGATTTTCATGTTTCAATGTATTTTTAAATAGAAAGGGAAATCATGATACAAGCGAGATTTCAAGAGGACCAAAGGTGGTAAATGGTTTTAGTTGGGCTCCGCCTAAGCCAATACATTGGCTACCACATGTCCAGGCTAAGGAGAGAGAAAACCACCCTTATTGGGTGGTTAGCCCCCATATGAAAGAGCTGCCTAAAATGAACCACAGTCGTTGGATCTAGATCTCCCAGATCAATGGTGGAGATGTGATGTCGATATGCAGGCAAACCCAATAGGAGTTATAAGGCAGATTCATAATGTTTCAAGTCCGATAAATGGAAGTTTGAGGATTTTTCACAGTTTTCAATGTATTTCTCTATGAACATAGAGAACGATGTTTTCGTGGATTTCAAAGGCTTGATGACCCATTTTATTATAGAATAGGTGACCACCATCCCTAAAAGCATTTAGGAATGATTGCTAACGCTCAAAGGGGGATCTAAGCGAACAGAGGCTGAGAAGCCGGAGAACCTGAGAAGGAGAAATGAACAGACAATGTAGATTGGATTTAAAACCATAGACTGACTGAAGTAGAGGCAAGAAGTCCTGAGATAGGGAGCAAATAGAGACAGAGAGTCAGTGAGGAGAGTCTTTGTACTCAGGGAGACTTGGGGGATCCAAGTAAAGCCTTATTGTTTTGTATCTATTGTGTGAGACTCAATTGGAGCTCACTGTTGTAAAACTCTATTTTTGAGGCATAATAGAGAGGTCACCACTGAAGGCTGGACCAAGAGACGTAGCCGAGGAGTGTTGGGTGAACTCCTTATTAAACTTGTTGTGTTTATATGCGTTTGTCTATTATGTTCTTTAACTGCTTGATTATGTATGTATTTCACAATCTTATCGACCCATTGCAAAAAGTAATAAAGGCAATCCATGCACATGAGTCTCTAATACCTTAATAATTGTCTAAGATCTCATTTTCAGATCAATAAGTGTTTTTA
Organism: Pinus taeda; assembly: GCA_000404065.3. NCBI lineage: Eukaryota > Viridiplantae > Streptophyta > Pinopsida > Pinales > Pinaceae > Pinus > Pinus taeda. The sequence continues at coordinate 431,324 of APFE030114723.1, read as the reverse complement.
GCGAAAACAATTCACCATTTATACAAATATCTAACATAACATGATGTTACTGATACTAGTCGGTGAAACCTATAGTATCATCCTTTTTTCCTTCAAATATTTCAATATTTGGGTTGGTGTAGTATTCATCATATGCATCCTCCGTTTTATTCCATTTTTCTAACTCTCATATGATCTGGACAGAAGGAAGCAACCAGAGGAAAATCTTCAACAAATATCTCGCCATAAATCGGACTAGATGGCCAAGATGGTACAACATGCCATAAATGTAGCCCTAGGGTAATCCAAGAATTATCTTCCCGGATACCATTTACAACTTTTTGGACTACAAAAAGATGTGGTGGGACATCATGATGTAGATGGAAAAAAACAAAACTCACTACACAAGATTAAAATTCGGGGCCACATGGACCACACAAAGACAACGACCATGTGAATGGCTTCAACAATGGTGGAATGATTTCAGCCTCAATAAGGCTGCTATGGATCCTCTTTCCTTCTAGTGTGACTTTTAGCTAGAATGTGACACTTGTGGATTTTTAATTGGATGCTAGCATTCTCCATGTAAAACTATTATAGATTTCAATAATTATCAAGACAGTCAAATTCTTGGTTACTTTATCAAAAGACACCATGAATGGTTAGTCATCACTAAGGTTAAACACCAAATCATCTTAAGAAAGCCTATGATTGTATGAATAATTTATACAAAGGTTTTGGATTCTTATAGATATTCTCAGATAAGATTTCTAGGGGCCACACCCTTGGGGAACTAGTGGTTCGCATGGGCTTGTCCTTAAAGCTTCCGCAATGTAATAATGATGTCTAGTCACAAGACTGAATGTGACCAGTTTTCTTGTGGGCTTTTCTGTTTAAAAGCATCCACTATGTAAAATTTATTTACAGTACAAAGTTTTCTGTGGGATTTGTTTAAATCTTCCACAGTGTAACCTAATACGAAGATTCTTTAGTCACGAGACTCGGAGCACTTCTCCAACTTTTGGTGAGATTTGAGCCACATCTCTTCAACTGATGAAAGATAGTACTAAATTTGTCTACCTCATTTTCCTATATAAGTAAGGAGTAAGGCTCATTCTAGGGAATTCATAGTGCGAGTGTGATTTTGGTGAGATTTTTGAATTTTTGAGTCCGAGGAGGAAGTTCTTGATTCCATCTCTTTAGAGTTAGATCTGAGAAGGCTTCACATCAGAGTGAGAGCTCTGGTGAGAACCTAAAGTGTCCAGATTCTTAGGTTTTGAGTCTATGTGTTTCATAAGAATTCAATTTTGAAGGGCAGAGTATGTGAAAGGCCAGGAAGCCTTCAAATAGCTTCTTGCTTGACAAGTCACAACATCTGATAAATGCCTAAGCAGTCTCTCTCTGGAAAAGAGCTTCACAATTTCTCTATGAATTTGTAAAAATCTTCATAAATAATATGAGTATCCATTTCTAAGTTGAACTTTCATTGGATTACTTTTCTATGTTCCACCTATGTTATATTGTCTATTAAGGTAGTATCTATGAGACAAGAGGTTCGCTTGAGGTTCGCCGAGGTCTGAGGAACACCAGTCCATTAAACATAGGAGGTCATGTGAAGGACACTAGTGTGTGAAAACCTAGAGGTTCATGTATGGGTTTGTGTAAAGGTTCGTCTATTGATCACAGAGAAGAGACTCAACAAGAGCAAGCTTGGAGAAGCACTTGCTACAAATTTGGTATCAGAGCTAGTAATGTCTGGTTCATTATGGTTAGTAGTCATTCTATAATTATATAAACGGATTATTCTAAAGATCAATATCTTTTAGAGATCAAGGTTGGCGTTGATATGAAAATATTATATCATAACCATAGACGTCGAAGGTTCTTTAATCCCCACACACAACTATTGGTCACAACCTAGCATAGTCCTTGTTTTTTTGTGCAGGTATGGATGCTGACTAGTTCCTAGTTGTGCCTCTCCTTCTCAGATCAAGCAGGTTCTTAATAATCCGAGCTTCTTCCTTATTTTATTCAAGTTTTTTTTCCATGGCAGGTCACAAACACCACTATTTATTCTCCCATTGTAAAAGAATACCCTATCCAAGGGTAGTTAGGTTTACTAGATAGTTTTTTACCGAAAGAGTAAGACCATTTTCATATTTTCCATATGTTTTTATTAAATGTTATGCTCGAAATTATTTCCATATGTTATACTCAAAATGTTATGTTCAAAATATTTTCCATGTGTTTCTATTAAACGTTATGGAACAATACTTTCAAAACCCTAAGGTTTTCTGCTTCATTTATCGGTTAATTTAAATAGAGTTGCATGTATCCTTTCGACTGTCTGAGAATTTTTTCATTATTTGTATTTCACAATTTTTCTTAAAGACATCGACAACACATGCAATTTTTATTGTTGCGGTTCTCTATAGTTTATGAATTTGAAAAATCCCATCACCACAACCTCATTGAATATATCGGGTCTATGAAAGTCCCGAGGTCTCATGTTTAGCCTGTTTTCCACCTGAATTTTTTCGAGTTGATTGTTTAAAAAATGTTTTTTTTTTTAATATTTAAGCTCTAATATTTTGAAAAACCTAAGGGTTTCTGCTTCATTTATCACTTTATGGGAATATGCACTTTAGCAATTTCAAAAAATCCCATAACCACATCCTAAGTGTATATATGGGCTTTATCAAACTCTTCAACTCTGAGGTTTATCTTGTTTTGGACCTGAACGTTTTCCAGCTAAATGTTTACAAAATTTTATATTCGATATATTTACGATACATTATTTCGAAAACCCTCGGGGTTTCTTCTTCATTTATCACTTAACTCAAATAGACTTCCATGTAGTATTTCGACTCTCTCAAATTTTGGTCTTTTTTTTCTGTTTGACATCTTGGTTAAAGATGTCGACAACTCAACTATTTTTTATCATTGTGGTACTGTGTAGTTTAACAATTTCAAAAATCCCATAATGACAAATCGAATGTTTAACCTGTTTTCAACCTGAATGTTTTCAAGCTCATTGTTTAAATTCAAATATCTATGCTACAATATTTTGAAATCCCTAAGCGTTTCTGCTTCATTTATCACTTTGCGACACTGTGCACTTCAACAATTTCAAAAAATCCCATAACCACAACCTCAATGTATATATCGGGTTTATCAAATTCTTAAGCTCCAAGGGTTAACATGTTTTGGACCTGGATGTTTTCCAGCTGAATGTTTAGAAAAATGTTATATTCAATATATTTACACTACATTATTTTCAAAACCCTCGCGGTTTCTGCTTCATTTATCGCTTAACAAGAATAGAATTCCATGTATTCTTTCGATAGTCTCAGATTTTGGTCTTTTTTTATTAGACATCTTGGTTAAAGATGACGACAACACAAATATTTTTTATCATTACAATACTGTGTAGTTATCAATCTAAAAAATCCCATAACGAAAACCCCAGACCGCTAAGAGAACCTGAGACTACTTTTGTGGACTGCACCCTAGCTAATCGGGCCTGGTAACTAACCCAAGTCACTATAGATGCTAATGAATTGTTCACGTGGCTCATGGAGCTTATGTCCACACTCGTACATCATTTTTCATTGCAAAAAAATTTAAAAAGCAATGCAACTATTTTTTATAATTGCGGTACCGTGTAGTTTACCAATTTCAAAAATCCCATAACGACAACCCTGGACCTCTAAGAGAACCCAAGCCTATTTTTCTAGGTTGATTCCTAGCTAGCCAGGCCTGGTAACTAACTAGGGTCTCTACAGAGGCTATTGAACTATTCACGATGCTCACAAAACTTATGTCCATGCTCGCACATCATTTTCCATTACAGAAAAAATAATCAAATAAATAAATCCTTTCTTATTTAGCATTTCATTTTCCAAAACAAACACCATCGGAAGGGAGGTAGACATTTTAAAGGCCATGGGAGACAAAAAGAGAATCTTCACAATTCATCCCCAGTAGCAACTCGTATCATCCCAAATCGAGCCTAGGAACCCAACAACGTTTTCCAACCACCCAAAAATTCTACACACCCAAGTAATAGAAACCAGAAGTGATAGGTCCCTATAATAATAGTGATTACCCCATTACTATTGTAGTTGTATCCCTTATTAATATTTTTGTGCCCCTATTGTCCCCATATTTTTATTACTGTGCCCCATAGAATCCCTCTTTTGTTATTTTCATGGCTTTATATTATTATTGTTAGGTCGGCTGGGTTATATTGTGACTCCTTAGACTCCTATATATAGAAAGGAGGTTTTGTCATTTGAATCATCCAAGAATTGTTCATTTATGTAATGTAAAGGAGGTTTCCCCCTCGAAGAGGCTGAATTATAAAGCGTTGATCTATCTTTTCTATCTTTTCTTGAGATGGTTTCATAACATTTGGTATCAGAGCTTTGGATTCTAAGGTTTCGCTGCTCCAAATAGGTCAACATGGCATTTTCACTATAAATTCTTTTTCTGTGACGTTTCAGAAGATAAAAAAAAACCATTTGAGAATACATCACGCTGAACCTCGAGTCCGAGTTTCAGAACTTTTCGCGCTACATTTGCGGATATATGATCTAAGGAAGTTGGTCTTTTTGCAGACTCCTGAATTACATTCCAAACAGGTGACCGGGGCAAAATCATCATAACTTTCTCTCTGAACATCAGATTGAAATTTCGTAAGAAGTTATAGAAAGAGGATGGATTGTAGCTTCTTTTATATGTTGTTCAGAGCTAAAGGTCGAAACAGTGACTCGTGGTACATTGTACAAGTTTTCTCTATTGAACTAGTCTATAATCAAGTCACTGTGGGAGATTTCACATAACTCTTTATTGGAGAATCCAATTTGGATCAGAATTGTGGCATTGGAAAGAGGACGTAGAGGGCTACTATAGGTCACAATTTTAGAACTGGATAGTTAGAAATTACAGAAATACATCATATTCAATATCAAGCTCCTACAAATTGAAAAAAGGTGTGTAGTGTTTTTTTTAATTTTTGCATAAGCTTGGTTTGAAAATTAGTTTGAAGGAATTCAAAGGGCATAGTAAAGCATTATTATTGGTAATTGATGCCCCAAGGAAAGAAAATGCAAACACCTAGTAAGAAACCGAAAATCTCTAGCATGACTCATGAAGAAGAGGAGGAAATGCAACATGATATATCAAAATTACGAGACAAAGTGCAACAACTTTCACTTGCACAAAAAGGAACGGAATCTAAGATGGATGGTTTAAAGAAAGATGTAGAAGCTAAGATGGATGTTTTAAAGAAAGGCATAGAAGCTAATATGGATTTCTTAAATAAAGGTGTAGAAGCAAATATGAATGATGTGGAAGCTAAGATGGATGATTTGAAGATAGGTTTGAAGACAGACATGGAAGAAGTGAAGATAAATATGAATAATTTGCTACAAGAAATGGTCACTAATGGTGAAATGGTAGTAAAGGAAACTCATGATGAGAACAAAAGAAATGTTAATCATGATTCCATAGACTCTAATGTTGGATCGAAGACCCATCATATTCCAAAAATCGATATGAGGAAGTTTGATGGCAAGGATCCCGCAACATGGATATTACAGATGGAGCAATTTTTCGATCTCAATAATGGGCAAAACACACAAAAGGTATGTATGGCAACTTTATATTTAGAACCAAAGTAGTTTGTATGGTATCAATGGCTTTTCTCTCGTAAACAATTTATCACTTGGGCAATTTTTACGGAAAATTGATAGCACATTATGAGGATACAAAAGCAACATTTTTTTAGCCAATTGATAAGTCTCAAACAAAAGGGTTCAATAATGGAGCACATTGAGGAGTTCCAAAAATTGAACATAAGGGTAAAAAATATTCTAGAGGAGCATAAAATTGATGTGTTCATAGGGACTTTAAAGGATAATAATCCAACATGATGTTCACCTTTGGGACCTGATTCATTAGAGAAGGCATTCAGGTTAGCAAGAAAAATGGAAAGCAAAATTATGGCAACCAAGAAGCATACCACTCACAACTATAAAGATGGAAGTGTTGTCCTTAGTCTTCCACAACCTATAAGGTTGACACCACAACATTTATAAGAAAAAAGAGCAAAAGGGCTTTGTTACAGTCGTGATAGCAAATACACTAAGGGTCATAAGTGTGCTGAGAATAAATTATTCTACATAGATTGTGAAGAGGAGGAAGAAAAGGATCAAGAAAGGTCAAAGGAAGAG
>APFE030114723.1:341365-403293 GCA_000404065.3 Pinus taeda | reverse complement strand
TTCATGTCAAATTTGGAGGACAATTGGGTCTTCAAATCCTGGATAATTTCTTTGTCATTTCGAACCAGCAACATATCATCCACATACAAGACCAGATAAATAACACTGTCACCAATTAATTTAAAATACACACAATGATTTTCTTTCCTTTTGGTGAAGCCAAGTCCCCGGATAAATGTATCAAATTTATGATACCACATCCTTAGTGACTATTTTAACCCATACAAAGACTTCTTTAACTTGCATACCAGTTATTTCTTACCCTTCACTGCAAAGCCTTCAGGTTGCTTCATGTAGATTCCCTCTTCCAAATCCCCATGAAGAAATGTTGTCTTCGCATCCATCTGTTCTACCTCAAAATCAAAAGTAGCAGCAACAGATAAAAGTAATCTAATAGAAGTAACCTTGGCAACAGGAGAAAAAATATCACCAAAATCAATTCTCGGAACCTAGGAATAACCTTTTGCTACCACTCGAGCTTTCTATTTCTCCACCTTCCCTTCTGTATTTGTCTTCTTCTTGAACACCCATTTGTTGCTAATGGGTTTCCTTCCAACCAGCAACTCCACTAGATCCCATGCCTTATTTTTGTGCAAATATGCCATTTCATCAACCATGGCCTCTTTCCAGTGTTTTCCATCCTCTGAATCCACTGCCTCCTTCATAGTTTAGGGATCATCATCAGTAACAGACAAAGCAAAATTTGAACAGAAAGCAGATGGACTATACCTTTCTAGCTGCCTTCTTTCTCGAACTGATCTTCTCACAGCCGGAGTTTGTGGCTCTTCATCTTCGAATTCCTCCTCTGCTATAGAGTCTGATTCTTCCTCCTTTAGTTCAAACTCTATCTTCACAGGTTCCTTTGGTTGGACTTCATGTTTAATAACATCTTTCACCTCTCTGAACACCACATCTCGATTGTACACAACCTTCCTTGTTACGGGGTTCCAAAGCTTATAACCCTTTAAACCATCCTTATACCCAATAAAGATGCACTTTTCAGATTTACTATCCAACTTGGTTCGTTTCTCCTTTGGAACATGTACATATGCATCACATCCAAATACCCTCAGATGAAAGAGGGGGTTTCTTACTAGTCCATACTTCTTGTGGAGTCTTATCCTCCAACACTGATGAAGGTGACCTGTTGACGAAGTAACATGCAGTATCCACCGCCTCTGCCCAGAATTCTTGTCCTAACCCGGCACCACTGAGCATGCTTCTTGCCCTTTCCATCAATGTCTTGTTCATTCTTTCTGCGACTCCATTTTGCTAAGGTGTATATGGAGTAATCTTCTGCCGTGCTATACCACACTTCTTACAAAATTCTTCAAATTCCTTGCTGCAGAATTCTCCACCATTATCTATCCTCAATAACTTTATCTTCTTCTCTGTCTGATTTTCCACCAGAGCCTTAAATTTTTTAAACCTGTGAAAGACTTCAGATTTCTTCTTAAGGAAATATATCCATGTATTCCTTGAGAAGTCATCTATAAATGATACATAGTACATAGACTTACCGAGTGATGAAACTTTCACAGGTCTAAGCACATCACTGTGCAAAAGCTCTAATATTTGTTTCGTCCTCTTACCACCAGAGGGGAAACTCACCCGATTCTGCTTCCCATATACACAATTTTCACAGAAATCAAAATCCAGAGAGCTGTTACTCATACCTTCTACCATACCTTTACCATGAAGTATTCGAAGGCCCTTCTCTCCAATATGTCCAAGCCTTTGATGCCAGAACATGGTCTTCTCTCCAGAGACCACTAGATTTTCTGCTCCATTTTCAGGAACCATAGAACTATTGGACCCATCAACAACAGTGCTACCTTGAAGCTTGTATAGAGTTCCAATCCGAACTCCCCGCATCAATACCAGTGCTCCTCGAACCATATTGCAGGTATCCTTCTCAAACACTGCCTTTACACCTGCATCATTCAACTTGCTTACAGAAATCAGATTTCTGGCCAATGCAGGAATATGCAGAACACCCGGAAGGGTTATAACCCTTCCACCTTGCAACTTCAACTTTACTTTTCCACGACCAATGATTCTAGCCTTCCTATAATCCCCCAAGAAGACATCACCACCATCGTATTTCTCATACTCGCAGAACCACTCTCTATGGGGAGTGAAGTGAAAGGATGCACCTGAGTCAATCAACCATGCCTCATGATCTACATGTGTACTTGAAGAAGCCAAGTACACATCCCCACCTTCATTTGAGGTGGTTTTCGCCTCTGCAAAAATAGCATCATCAGATCCGTTTCCTTTATCAGGAGCTTTAGATTTACACTCCCTTCTGAAGTGCCCTTCCTTTCCGCATTTCCAGCACACCACCTTTGTAGGTTTTCCTTGAGATTTAGATCTCCCTCTAGATTTAGATCTCCCACTCGATGACTTATTTTTGTTTTTGTTCTGGGACCGTCCTCGTACAGACAAGGCATCACCATTCTGGGTTTCCATATTTTTCCGTCTCATCTCCTCCGTCAGCAAGGCTGAGACTATTTCATCAAACTGCAAAGCAGTTGCATTGCTACCTATTGCAATAACCAGACTATCCCACGAATCTGCTAGAAAACACAACAGACTGATGCACTTATCTTCATCTAAAATTTTAATATCAACAGATGATAACTGACTTACCACAGTATTAAACACATTCAGATGCTCTGTCACCGAGTCTCCATCTTTCATCCTCAGGTTATACAGCTTTTTTTGCAGGACTAGTTTATTCACCAAAGACTCAGATTGGTACAAAGTCCCTAACTTGTCCCACACAGCCTTCACTGTAGCTTCCCATGATACATTCAACAATACTGATTCTAAGACACACAATCTATTGTGCTCTTTGCCTTTCGATTCAACTTCTTCCATTATTCATTGGTCACTCCCGTTGGTTTAGTACTCGGATCTACCGCGATCCATAGATCTTTATCCACCTATAGATCCTCCATCTTGAGTTTCCACAACTCAAAAATCTAACCATTGAACTTCTCAATATCTATCTTTCCGCTGCTCGCCATATTATTTCACCACCAGAATCGATCTCGCAGATCTCCCACTAAACAGAGTCTACCACAGGCCTGAGCAAAACCTCTCAGCAACAAAGGCGTCCCCTCGAAGTCAAAACGGCTCTGATACGAAATGTAGGTTTTAACCCTATACAAAAATCACCTGCATACGAATTCTAAATCACAGGAAATAAAAATGCAACAGCATAACACATAAAACACATATACACAGAGATTTCCCACTGGATCCCAAAACCGGGACTACCAGCTTGATTTTTCATTATGTCCCTTTCAATGTTACAATACATATATTTATACATGTCGAAGCATCCAATACCATGGACCGAAAACCATTGCATCCAAAACCATGGACTGAAAACCATTGCGTCCAAAACCATGGACCAAAAACCATAGGTAGGTTAGTCGTGGAAAGAATATAACACAACCCAACAACATGTTTATTTAAGGGTTTATAATATTTATCGTATGGTTTATATACCTTGGGTTTATATTGTCTCCTTCGTTTGAATATTATCATGAGGATGACATTGTGACAAGGGTTCTCTCAATATGAAAATCAACCACAGTCAACCATGTTTATTTTAGGGTTTATAATATTTATGTTATAAATATATGCATTGGGTTTATAATATTAATCCCTTCAGTTTATTATTATTTCCTTGCATTCAAAATCCCTTATGGTTTTAGTATGAATCATTTTGGTTTATTATTCGCTTCGGTTTATTCGTGGGGTTTAATATTATTTACCTGCATTTAATATTATTCCCTTTGGTTTTTAGTATTGAACCCTTGGGTTTATTATTCCCTTTGGTTCATAATATCAATCATGGTAAACCATGGTCGACCATGGTCAATCATGGTCAACCATGGTCGAACATTGCAATTTGAAAAATATTGTCTTAATACGAAAATAAACCGTGGTTCAACGTCACATTGTAGCAAACATTGTCTCCATATAAAAATCAATCATGGTTAAGTAGGGTAAACCATGGTCCAATATTGCACTATGACAGGGGTTGTCTCAATATCAAAATCAACCATGGTCAACCATGTTTATTTTAGGGTATATAATATTTATTTTAGGGTTTATATACCTTGGGTTTATATTGTTCCCTACAGTTGAATGTTATTCCCTATTATTTATAATCCATTGGGATTTTAGTTTTTTTTCGTTGTGTATATTATTCCCTTTTCTTCAAAATATCAATCATGTTGAATCGTGGCCAATCATGGAAACCATGATCAACAAAGTTAAATCTTTGTAATCCATGGTCAACTTAGCCAACCATGGTGAACCATGGCGAACTACATTGTGTGAAATCAATCATGGTCAACCACAGTCGAACATTTCATTGTGACAAAGATTGTATCGATATGGCAATGAATAATGTTCAAATGTTGTCGACCATCATCCTACGTCACATTGTGACAAGGATTATCTCAATATAGAAATAAATTATGATAACCCATGGTCAATCATGTTTATTTTAGGGTTTATAATATGTATCTTGGTGTTTATATACCTTAGGTTTATAATATTTGTCCCTTGGGTTTAAGTTTATTCCCTTGGATTTATAATCCCTTCAGTGTTAATATACTAATATTCTTGAGGTTTATGTTATTAATATATTAATGTATTAATATTGATGTATTAATATTAATGTATTAAAGGTTTAAAATTATGAATAGTTTATAATGTATTAATTTTAAGTTGTTTTTTTTTTTTTTTTTTTTTGAATAAAGACTAATTCTATTAATATGAAAAAAGGAATATTTACAATGAGGTCACAGCCTCAGAGGGTGAGTGACCCAGCCCTCAACAGAAGAACCAGAGTGCAGAGAGGAGCAGCTGAACATGTATGTATGCATCATTTACAACCCAAAAAAGAATTGTTTCCAGTTAACTAATCCTTGCAAGAAAAAAGCGCAGAGCAGAGGACCTTTACAACTTGAGTATTCTTCGGCGACATTGAGCCGTCCAATGGTATTCCCAAAAAATTGAAACAACCACCAACATTCTAGAAAATTGAAACATTTACCAGCATTCCCAAAAAGACTTGCGTAGGTCGGATAAGGAGCTGACCGAAACTTGCAGCTTGACCCATTAACATCGAAAAGACAGTAACAGAGAGTATAACACAAAACTTAGACCTTGGAGGCGACACAACCAGACTACACAGAGGAAGAAATTACTCCTGCGGTGTTGGAGGGTCGGTGCCCCGCTTAGCTTGAGTATCTGGTGCAGCGACCCAGGTGACATCTTCATCGCCTTCCGTTCCACCTTCTGTAGGAGTGACGAGATGAAGAATGCCAAAATCGTGCTGAACAGGACTGCAAACAATAACTTCTTCCTGAGGCGGAGTGCATTGACGGGTGGCATCCTTAGCGGCAGGGGAGTCCTCCTGCATGTGCTCGGCGATGAACTTCGGTTCTTCCCCTACACCCTGAGCTAGACTTTCCTCCAGAGATGGGGTGGAGGAAGAGCTAATCAGGTCCTCATGCAGGTCTGCCTCTTCTGCTACCATGATAGTAATTGTAAAGGTGATTACGGGCTGGTTCAGATGACTGTGGAAAGTGAAGCGGGAGGTCTGGAAGGAGGAATTCGGGATAGGTCTGGATGGATTGGGGGGGGGGGTGAAGACGGAGAGGCGGAGGAAATTGGAATGATGAGCAGAGAAGGGGATTGCGGGGCTCGTCCTCTGGGAGCCGAAGATCCTCCCCTGCACGGAAAACCTCTGCTGCGAGGCATTATGAGCACCTGCTTACAACTGTGAAAACTGAACAACTGAGAATTGTGGGACGGGGAAGAGGCTAGCGCAGCAGACTCAACATCAGGAAAACAAAACCTACACTCAGTCTTTCCAATGCACCGAGATAGAAAATGCCAATGGCGTGGAGGGAGCTGGGCGGTTATATCGTTGTTGGACGTCATGATCGGCCTGCTCTGATGTGTAAATGCTTCTGTATTCCCCTTAGCTCCTTTAATGCCTGAAGGTACCATCATAAACGTGCACATTAACCCAGGATCATTCCTCTACTGTGAGATCTGCCTGTTTAAATGCGACCAGGTGGCCATCCAGCTACCGAGGGGGAGTATACATGCTAGGAACACGCGCGTAGATCACCCGCATCCTAGTAGACTGCCTGAGGATGAGGCCAGTCTTTCTCAACTAGATTATTGAATTTAGTGAGTTGTTCCTTTGTGCCTATGCTGAGCGTCAGACCTGAGTAGGCTTCAATTTCCAATTCTACCCGAACATTGGCTAGAAAGTCTGCCAGTTTGTTTCCTTCTCTTACTGTGTGTTTGAAGGAGATTGCCTAGTGTTGAGATAGCCATTTTCTGATTAGTTCCAATCTTTGCGCCATTCTCCAGATATTGCTTATTTTATGGATTGGAGCTCCTTGAAGAAGTTTTGTGGCCACATTTATGATGATTTGAGAGTCTCCTTCAATGATAAGGGGAAAGAGATTGTGTTTCTGAGCTAGAACAAGACCTTGCCAGAGTCCTTCCAATTCCACCGAATTGTTGGTGTCCCATCCTTTGGAGCCGATGTAGGTGAGATGAGGGGTACTTGAGTGATCCCTGAAAACCCCTCCATAGCCTGATAGTACTGGATTACCTTTGGAGGCCCCATCAAAATTAAGCTGAAGAAAATTTGCGAGGAGGGGTCCATGTTGTTGACTTTTTATGCTTGCTGAGATGTTGGATATGAGAATTGGGCTTGTGTAATAGAGAGATTTGTCAGTTGTCCCATATGGATTTTTCTTTGTGATCCGTTGGAAAATCTTCGGCTGCACAATCGTGGATGGAGAGAGATTCCTTGATGTTTCTATGTATTATAATCCATATCTGCTTTAATGTTTGAGATTGATTTTTGAATAACCTTCTATTCCTTTCCTTCCAGATATTACACATTAGGAGACCCGGAATGAGTTTCCAAAGCGAGTTTAAAAGCCTGCTATGAAAGGTGGTTGTTGCCAGTTGTGAAGGGTGGCTTTGAGATCACCTTGCACCCTGTTATCTTTTTGACACCTGAAGATGGCTTTTTCCCATAATTTTCTGTCCAAGTGGCAAGTTTGCAGTAGATGAGTCGCTGTTTCTTCCACTTGTTTAAAGTTTGGACAAATGGATGGTCCTGAGAATTTTCTTTTTCGGAGGTTATCCCATGTGAGAATCCTGTTGTGAGAGAGTAGCCACAAGAATGTGGAAACCTTTGGCCAAATTGAGGAGCTCCATATTTGGTCCCATAAGTTGTCCTTTATGATTTTGTCTTTAGTTATGATATTATATGCCTCCTTGGTGGAGAATGTCCCTTTTTCATCATATCCCCATCTTAGAATGTCCACTCCTGCTGCTATGGGAATTTTCCTCTTTTTTAGTTCATCAGAGAGCTTTTGATTTGTTCCCTCATAGCCTTCCTCCCTTATAATTTGATCGATCCCCTTCCATTTCCTGTGTTTTTGGGTGGTGGATGAGCTCCAAAATTGTTTGACTGTTTCTAGGGGATGGGTACCTTGCTGAGGGAGAGGGAGATCATGCATGAGATCCTTGATCTTTGGGATTTTCTGCCAGGAGTCGTCCCAAAATCTTTCTGTGTCTCCGTTTTTTATTTCCCAGAAGCTATGCTGTTGAATAAGGTGCCTATGTTGGATGGCTGAGTTCCATATGATGGATCCAACGCTTAGTTCCGACATACAGATTCTATCTTCAATCGGGCTGTTACTTGCATATTTAGCTGTCTATAGCGAGGCCCAGGGAGTGTTAGGGTGAGCTAACCATCGCCACCATAATTTGGCACCCATTACTGTATTGTTGTGTTCAGGGTGTCTAATCCCAATGCCCCCTGCTTTTTTGGGGAGACATACTTTTTCCCATTTAACCAGAGCCCATTTTCTATTGTGGCCTGAGCTGCCCCATAGAAAGTTGCGCTGAAGATTCCGAATTTCCTTGATAACGCATTTTGGTGCTGCCAAAAGAGAGAAGAGGTAAAGAGGCATTGATTGGAGAATCACTTTGATAAGAATACCTCTACTGGCCATATTCAGAGATCTGTGTGTCCATAGAAAAAGTTTGGCTTCAAGTTTATCTATAAGGTCTCTCCATGAGGAATGCTTGAGGGCAGAGGCTATCATGGGGGCGCCCAAATATTTGGAGGGGAGGCCTACTATCGTGAATCCTAGAATGCGGGCTATCGATCTTTGAGTAGAGACAGGAGTATTAAAGAAGAAATTTTGGGATTTGACCCAATTGATAAGGGCGCCCGAAGCATCCGAGAAAGAAGACAAGATATCTTTGAAGAGGTGAACTTCTTGGACTGAGGGGTGCCCAAAAAGCATATTATCGTCCACGAATTGTAGATGGGAGAAGGAGGGGGAATTGTTGAAAGAGAGACCTTTAAGCCCGCGAGAGAGAGTAGCAGACTTAATGTTGCGGCCAAGCGCTTCGGCAATTATAACAAAGAGGAATGGTGAGAGTGGGTCCCCTTGCCTAATACCTCTAGAAGGACGAAATGTTTCAGATGGGATGACATTGATGAGAACAGAGAAGAAGGATGAAGTCAGAAGGCTGAGGATCCATCTAGTCCACGAGGGATCCAAGCCAAAAGCATTAAGAATTTTTTGAATATACTGCCAGCTAATACTGTCGAAAGCTTTAGATAAATCTATTTTTAACAACATACCTGGCTTTTTAGATTGCTTCAGAGAGTGAATTATTTAATGAGTGAGAATAATTCCATTTGTGATCTGGCACCCTTCCACATAGCCCGATTGCTCTGGCGAGATAATGGGAGGGAGCAGAGGTTTCAACCGAGTAGCAATAACTTTTGAAACAAATTTGTAAATGATGTTGCAAATAGCTATCGGTCGATACTTATCAGGCTTGTTGGCTTCCGTTGTTTTGGGGAAGAGAGCCATGAATGTGGCATTCAACCCAGGGTACATCTATCTTAATGTACGAGATTCTTCAACCAATTGCCAAACTTCTATTTGAATGAGATCCCAAAAATGATGAAAGAAATCCGAGGTGAATCCGTCAGGGCCTGGGGCTTTACCTGGTTTTAATTGTTTAATAGCGCTATCCACTTCGTGTAACAGGATTGGTTGGAGGAGAAGGAGATTATGCTCTTCAGTGATCAATTTGGGTATCTGCTGCAGTATTTTCTCTATGGCGGGAAGCCTATCAATGCTTGGTTCTTGGTGAACTTTCTTAAAGTATCGAAGAGAGTTTTCTTCAATGCCTTCATGCGTCTCAATTCTTTCTCCTTGATCGTTTTGAATGTGGGAGATGAGATTTTGCATTCTGTGTTGCACTGTAGTTTTGTGAAAGAACTTAGTGTTCTTCTCTCCCTCTTTGAGCCATCTGATTCGTGATTTCTGCCTCCAAAGAATCTCCTCCTACTGAGCTCTGTTGAGAAGTTGATCTTCAATGATTTGTTCCTATTTTGCTAGTTCCTCATAACGTTCTTCTGTGATGATCCTTTGCTGGATTTGCTTCATTTCCTGATTAAGAGTGGTTTGGGCTGAAAAAATGTTGCCAAAGGTGGTATGATTCCATTGTTTAATTTCTCTTTTGAGGAATTGCAATTTTTTTGGAAGTTGGCCATTTTGGATCCCCCTATGGGATGGAATTTGATCCAAGTTTGTCTGACAAAATCCTTGAATTATGGATGAGTAAGCCAGAAGGTCTCAAAGCGGAAAGGGCGTTTAGAAGTATTACCTGGCCGATGCCATTGGAGTTCAATAGGCCAGTGATCAGATCCTGATATTGGTAGGATAGAGGTTACGAGATCTCCTCCTAGGTAAGGTGCATTATCCGAGATTAGGAAGCGGTCTAACCTTGAAGCTATAAGCTGTGATCCTTCTCTTTTATTAGTCCACGTGAATAGACCATTATTTGATGGGAGGTCTATTAGCCAATTTGACTGTGTGAAATCTTTGAGTAAGTGTCCATCTTTGATTCCATTGTCTTTTCCACCCTGCTTTTCTTCCGTTCTTGCAATCATGTTAAAGTCCCCTCCTGCTATCCAAAGAGGGTAGTGTCTATTGGAGTTGAGAGTAGATAGATGATCCAGAATCTCTGCTTTCAAGTGAGAATCTTGTGGGAAATAAACATTGGTGAGATGACCATGAGTATTGGTGCCAATTAAGTGGAAGGTTGCCTGAATAAAGTTTTTGTTGGCATGGATGTTGCTAAGTTGTATTAGTCTGGAGTCCCAGAGAATTTCTAAGCCTCCAGAGGCTCCTTGAGCATCCACTACTGTAACTTTCCCTCCGGGCCATACTTTTGCTGCCATCGTTTCCAGAAATGACATATTGTGTTTGGTTTCTTGCACAAAAAGAATATTGGGTTTTTCCTGCATGAGCATGTTTTTTAAGAGTCTTCCTTTTCTGGGGCTCTTGAGCCCTCTTATATTCCAGGATATGAACTTCATTGAGTAGGATTGGGGTGGATATTGAAGTACTTTGTCAGCTTCGCATATCGACCTGAGTCCACTAGCACTTCGCCTATCTTGATGGTTCTTTCTAAGGTTGTTTTTCTTCCCCTTTTCTTACTGTCTTTTGTGATGAACTTGCCATCCCACGGACTACCAATTTGCACTCCCAAAGAGTACTTCTTGTGCGCTTTTTTCAGGACTTCTTCCAGTTTGTCTAGTTGCCTGTCTGGAATCTTGTCAAAGTTGCCGGTCTTGCATGCTAGTTCCACACTAAGAATGTCTAGTTCGCCTATATCAATATTCTCAGGATCTTCTTCCATCAACTGGGTCTCTGGGAAGACTTCCTCTGTCTCCTTCGATTTCCTGGCGCTTGATTCTGGGGTATCCGTTTCCATTTCTTGAGAGCCCTCTACCTGCAGATCGGATAGAGGGGTGTTCGTTTTGTTAGATTGAGATTCCTTTAACTGTTGCGAAGGGCCCTCTGTTAATTCTCGGATTAAGTCTTTGACCTTTTGCATTTCTTGAGCTGGGTCTTGCGTTTCCAGATTGGCTAGGACCTAAAAGCTATTAGGTTTTGGGGCTTTGGCTTTATTAGCCTGATCTGATTTTCCATTAGTAGAGGGTTTTTTGTCACCTCTTCGGTGATTAACCACTTTTGTGAACCCATCTTCTTCCTTATTGTCTGCATTTGTGCTAGTGTGCATATTCCTGTTTAGGGGGCAGTCTCTGAAAAGATGCCCTATATTATGGCATTTCCTACACCTAAATGGAACATGTTCATAATCTATCATTTGTATCCATTTAGAATCTTCATGCCTAAATCTTACCTTATCTGGCAGAGGTTGTTTAAGATCCATGTAGACGCAGATGCGGGCGTATGAAGTGAATCTGCAGAGCTTTGTATCTTCTGCAACCTTGATGAACTTGCCCAACGTGTTTCCTATTTCTTGCAGTGAGGTTTCTTCCCAGTATTCCTAGGGTAGCGAATAGAGCCTGATCCAGACTGGAGCGTAACTAAGGTCTTCCTTATCCGGGTTAAATCTTTCAACCCATGCTCTGAGAAATAGTCCTGCCGAGTTGAAGAAATAGGGCCCTCCATCTATGATCCGATTTCGATCTTCCAGACAGTTAAAGGCCGCAGTAAAAAACCCTTTAGGCCCTAGGTGTAGGGTTATGTGACCCTTTGGAGTCCATTTTGTGTTTATCCAGCTTCTGAGTGCTTTTTCTGTTGGCCAAATGCCAATGAACTTGCCGATCAGAGCATGGTCCATCAGATATTGTATTCTGGCATTGATTCGGTGACTGGGGAATTCCATTGTGGGTGTAACTGTGGTAACTGGTCTGCATGTGGTCGATCTGGCCGTGTTTCCTTCCGTGTGTGTCATTTCATCATCTCTGGATTGAGTGTTTTCCATTTGAGTACCATTTTGGTCCGCCTCAGACTCTGCAGCTGGGCCTTTCTGCTTTTGACCGACATGATTTGGGGGAGGGGCTGCGTCCCCCCCCGGGAGGGCGACATGCTGCTAACGACCGATACCTTACTATTTGTCAGCTGTTGTCGAATCTGCGAAGGTTACCAGAGGTCTGAACCTTGCAGGCCTGTCGTGGCAGGGGATTCCGAGACCTAAGAGGGCGCGCTTAAACCCTAATTGCCTGCGTTCGCCCTATGTATTAATATTAGGTTATTGATAATAATGGATTATATTAATGTGTTAATGGTTTTTAATGTACTAATATTAATTACTTTTATAGTATTAATGTTAGGGCTTAATGGTTGACGATGGTCCGTTTTCTCTTTGCGCAAAAGATTGTATCAAAATAAAAATCAACCATGGCTAGACATCGACTGACATGTTTATTAGACAATGTATAATATTTTTGTTGGGGTTTATATACATTCAATTTATATTATTCGATAGGGTTTAATATTGTTCCCTTGGGTCAAATATTTTTCTCGAGCATTTATAATCCATTCAATTTCCTGTATTAATATTTATCTTTGAGTTTATATACCTTGGGTTTATAATATTTATCCCTTGGATTTAGTATTATTCCCTTGAGTTTATAATCTCTTGGGTTCTTGGTATTACTTGTTTTGGTTTATTATCCCTTGAGTTTATAATGTCAATCCCTTGGGTTTATTAATCTCAGGGTTCTTATTCCTAGGGTATACTATTATTCATAGGGTTCATAATAATAATACTTAGGTTTAGTATAAATTCCCTTGGTTTTTAATCATGGTCAACCATGCTCCCACGTCACATTATGACAAAGATTTTCTCAATATGAAAATCAACCATGGTCTAATGTCGCATTTGTTAGTGTGAAATTTCTTGGGAGGTGTACCAAAAGTACTCCACTTAAATCACTAGGTGACATGTGAACCTAAAAACAATTTGTGGCTATTTACGCTTCAGATCTGTAATAAAACTTGGAAAACATGCAATAAAATTACTTATACAATCAAAAACAACAAATATATATATACATATATATATATATATATATATATATATATATATATATATATATATATATATCAATACCAATGGAAAAGACTTATAAAGAATAAATATTCTATTGTAACACCGTGAAGGAAATCTAGCAAACAAAAGTTTTTCTTGCAAATCCCCTTCTGTGAGATGGGCCCTTGATGTCCTTTTATAGCTTCCGTAATCGACTCTCTCTCTCAATATTTGAAAAACCCAAAAAAATGTAGAAAACTCAAATGGGAGCTCAAGTGAAAAGATACGATAATGAGGATGATGATAATCATATGATCAACCCTCCTATTTATAACAAGTATTGAGTTAATCTAAAAAATGGAGAATAATAAAATAATATTGACCAAATCGAGATCTAATCACTAGGAATATTTTATTATATTTTTTGGAGAGGGAAAAGATATTCAAAATGGTTAAATATCCTCATTTAGAAATAATTAACAAATAAAATGATTTATTAATTATTTCTCGAGGATTAAAAGTGGCGTGAAATTGAAATAATTATTAAATAATGAATTAACAATTATTCCAATAATGAAAATAAGGAATAATAAATAAATAGTGATTTATTTAATTATTCCTAGGAGATTTAGTCAAATGTGACAAGGAATAATGATCAAACAATGATTTAATAATTAATCCCAAAGAAGATTAAATAAATAATGATTTATTCAACTATTCTCATGGGTTATTTTTATTTTTATTTTAATCAGAAAATAAATTAATAAAAAATGTTTACTAAATTATTTCCCATGGTGAAAGTGATTTACTATGGTAAAATTAATACTACATTGTGTATTTCGATCCACCAAGTTGGAAATGGCTAGGTGATCATTTTTTAGTGATACCACAACCCACAAGGCCTGACCTTTCCTCTTGTAACTATACACACTGCATAGTATCAGTGCTCAGTCCCAGTCCTTGAGCTCTAGAACTACGTAATCCTTGCATCCAGTGAGCCTTCTCCGTGCATTTCACTATCTCAAGCATAAATTCTAATCCTTCATCTCTTGAACTGTACAAATGCGCAATTAGTTAGCCTCTCTCCCTCCAAAACTACACATTAGGAAACTTTAAGACTTAGGTCTCAAGCTTGAGGCCTTGAACACCTCAACTATGCAATATCCTAGTCTGTTCTCCTATCTAAATTGTGCATTAGGAAATTTCAAGCCTCAAGCATGATCTCTTGAGTTCCTAAACTACATAGTCACTCAACCTAGGCCTTAAGAATTGTCCATTATGCAGTATCAAGCCTGAAGCCTATAACTTGATCCCTTGATTCCCTCAACTGCGTAGTCCCTTTGCCCAGGCATCCATAATTGTGCAATATGTAGCCTCAAGGCTAGAGCCTCCATCCCAAGATCTTGAGTCCTTCAAAATGCACAATCCTCTGACCCTAACCATCCTGAATTGTGCATTGCACAGTCTCAAGCCTTAGTTCCAAACCTTGGCCTTTGGAACTACACAATCCCTGAGTCAGAAACTCAACCAGTCACTAGTTCCAACCTTGAAAAGTGATTGCATGAAGCATCTTAGACTAGGGGTTTATCAGACTGATGTCATCTTATCATGAGTGGATTGTTGTTGTAGGTATTCTATTATGTCACAACATGATGATGATGAAGGAGATGGAGAAGGAGACCATGCTAGAAGAAACCTAAGGAGTCAAGGAGATAAGACTATCATCAGGAAAGAAGACAAAGGAACACTGGATTACAATAGAAGACCAAAGATCAGGACTACATGAAGACTCCATTTGATTCAAAACCCTTTGGAGGGAAGATATGAAGAATAAATAATATCTCTTAGGAATAAAAGGTGTTGGATACATATTTTATGAAGACAAAGCAACAAAAAGGACAATTTGGCACTGCCACATCATCATAGAGTCTATGTCATCGGTATCATGTCATCTAGTCATGAGTCATTATTTTCCACATCATTTGTGGATTATGTAAATTCAATATTAGATAAATGTAATGTAAGGTGGAAGCCCAAGAGTCATCGATGTAATACAAAATGTTATGTAGGAAGTTTAAAGGTCAATGACAAGTTAAATAATCATGAGGGTTGTCCAAGAGTCACAAGGGAGGTGAATGGTCACCCCATTTGTTATATATAAACCCTCATTGCTCATGTAAGGTAATTTTCACCTTGGCTCCTCCTCCTAGTTATTAAAGAGGAAGATAGTTGTTTTGGAGGAGCGAGTGACTGTTCTAATTCTCCACTATTGGGGCTAGTGGTGTTCATTGTCTTGATGTATCTTGGAACTTTTACTTAATTCACAAGCTCATTGAGCCAACACGCTTCTTGCATATGTATTGAATATTTTGAGACTATTCATTGAATGTTTGAGATGTAAATTGAACTATTTTGGTGGCTTTGGTACTTATCTTGTTGAAGGTGTGTTGTGTTTTCTTTAATAATCATTGTTTCCTTGTGAACTATTTCTTTGGTTGATAAATGATTCATTCATATGTATATGCTCATGTGCCTTTTCTAGATTAGTAATATTACTTGTCTTTAAAGGGCCCACTTTTCTCAACCTTTTGGTAGAAGGACTTTGATACTTTTTGCAGCTAAACATTTCACAAGGCATACTCACTTACTGATATGAAAATACCCGTGTATTACTCCCTCGTGCTAAACTTTGTAGCCAAGACAAATATATAAGAATATATGGCAATCAGGATGATACTATGGATGGGGCTCCTATTACAAACAGTGTGAGGTCTAATTGGGACTTCACATTGGGGAGACCCCCTTCATTGATAGATTTACAACATTGTCAACAAATGGCACTAGAAAGAGGGCCAGGTGACAAGTTGTTCATTTTGAGTCAGTTTTGAATCTCTTATCTTAAATGGCTCATCCTAAAATCATAATCTCAGGGTATTTTTCTAACCTATCTCCTGGTAAAATTTCAATCCCTGATGAGGCTCTTTATGACTTGTGCTAATTGAAGTTTAATGGTGAGGATGGAACATCCATAACCAAGCACATTTCTGATTTTCTTAAATTTTGTGAGTACTACAAAATTGATGATGAATATTTTGCATGTGTGACTTTCTTCCTTACCCTTGAAGGTCGTGTTAATCGATGGTGTCATACCTTACCAACTACTTCCATCCTGTTAATGGTGTTGGATCCACCAACATTTAGGGTATCTCCTCGGTATGAATTCCCAACTAGACCTCACACCATTTAGCGTAGGAGTCCCATCTGGTACGATGGCCTGATTTCAATTATCTTAAAGATATGCCTTAGCTCTTGCTTGTTAGCACGTGAAAGTGGTCTTGTTCATCTTTGAACATCAAGGTCCGTGTGCTTGGTGAGTGCTAGTTTTACTTGTGTCAAGGTTGTTTCACTGCAGAGGGAGAGGGTGGAGGTGAGTCTCCAGTCGAAAGGGAAAAAGTACCAACTCTGTCAGAGATACACAACACAATAGGACATTCTTAGCTTTCGGAGGAGTAGTCCACACGGATGTGACAGTCAGAACACACAAGAGAAGATAGCGTGTACAACACCCAACGGAGTAGTCCGCGTGAGTGCAACAGTCATTATAACAAGTTTATGGGAAAGGTTCTATCTGATATTAGTGAGGCAACCCACGTGGAAGGATATCATTAACAACTCATACAACACATTTTCATAAATATATGTATTAGAGCAACTGAAAGAGTTCAATTGTTTAACTTAGGTTAAAGCAACATGCATTACAAGTGTTCAATATTATTCTTACAAACAATTACAATACATGTGTGAAAACATGCTCACCTGTTATCAGGCTTCTGAATTAAGCAAAAGTTCCAAGACACATCAGTACAACATACATCACTAACCCCATAGGCAGAGCATTGGAGCCACTGCTTGCTCCTCAAAGAAAATATTACAGACTCTCAAAGCTATGTGGGAGGATACAAGGTGAAAAATTCCTTTTCATGTACAAAAGAGGGGGTATTTATAGCCAATGGAAAAACCGACCCTTGTGATTGTTCGAATTCCCTCATGACTGTTTGACTTATTTGACTCTTCAACTTTACATGACTCTTTGTATGACATGTGGATCTCTTAGACTTCCACATTACATTACATTGATTTACACAGTTTGGCCCACAGTAGCGATGTGGTCGACATGACTCATGACACGACTCGACATGACAATGCTAGTATGTCCATGCTGGTGGTGGTGTCCATGTCGAACTGTAGTGTTGTTGAGTGATGGATGTTTTCTTGGTGTATCACAGCTTCACCTCCACATGGTAAGGTGTGCAAAGTCATTGATGGTCTTGGTGTTTGCTTGATGTTGCATGTGCACATTTCTCCTTTTCTTGTACTTTGGCATGCTTGACATGTTCGTCTGTTCATGAAAAATTCTGCTTGCATGTTTGTCCATTCGTGAAAATTTATCCTCGCATGCATTGTTCATTCATTCATTCGTGAGCACATCTCCTTGCATTTATTCTCCTTATTCATCATGTCTAACTTCGCGTCATGTCTTATCCATATACTTGTATTTCGAATCACTCATGATGAGACAACATCAAATACATAAACCTCCTAGTCTACCATGATGCATTGTTAATCGCTTCCGTATGCATGTGACTGAGAGAGAGGAAAAGGATATGAAACTATTCAAGGAAAGTTTCAAGCTAGGATGTGGGCTCAGAGCACTGTTGGTGAAAATTGTGCAGAACTCATTGGGAGACTGAGATGGACTACCCAGATAAGCAGTGACTGTTCGTGGGATATAGCTCAGCTGGAGGGAAGAATTGCGCAATTTCTAGAGGGAAGCAGTGCAAGTAGTAGAGGGGCTTGACAACAAAAACTATGTAATTCTTGGAGGGAGGAAGTAGTGGGCTACAGGAGGCTTGGCAACTAAAATTGTGCAATTCCTGGAGGGAGTTGATAGCGGGCTTCGAGATTGCTGGTGACAAAAAATATGCAATTACTTGGAGGCTGGCCTATTGAACACCTCTGTGTAGTTTCTGAGTTGGGTGTGATGTTGGGTAGCTTAGGGGATTGCTCATGAAATCTGCACAGTTTTCTAGGTGAGTAGTCGGTCGACTGACTGGAAAAACTACGCAATTTTTTGAGGGAGACATGGATGGACACAAGGTGTCTTTCCAGCATGTTAGCACAATTTCTTCAGTCAGTGGATCAGGAAAGGTCTGAAGCTTTTGTGCAAATTTTTGGGGGAGTGAGTCTCGGGGTCAATGCTCGGTCAAACTCTCCGGTTGATCAACTGGAGGGTTGGTTGATTCGCTTGCGGGTAGCACAGATTGGGATGGATTGCTAGGAAACTTCTACATTATTCTAGGTGACAGTCAGTTTGGTTGATTCCAAGATCATGTAGTTCTGGCTGCCTGGGAGAGAGCGTCAAGCTTTGTGCAATTTTGGGCAATAGTACATGTTCACTGAGTGTTTACACTACACAATGTAGCTCAGCGAGGGTCCCACTATTGAAGGGTGATCCAGTCGTCAAAACTTTAGGAAAATGACTAAGTGTGTGAGTGAGTGAACTTGTGCATACATGATCTTGCGAACACACATTCAACATGAATCAATGACAAGGTGCCTCAAACCATCAAGACAACATATACTTAGTGTGACTGACCGACGGTGCAAGCGATAAGAGTGACGCTTGTGATAGATCATTGAATGAATGAGATGACACTTGCACGATAGTGCATAAAAATTCATGTGTGAGTGCGATGGATGCTTACATAGAGAATACAACTTGTACACACAAAGTGGGACCTTGCGAATGACCAGAGCATGGATGCAAGCGTGACATTGTTACCAACATGTAAAATGATGTCCGTTGAATGGTCAAGTGAGGAGGGTACAAAGACTCAACACGAGTTCACATGGTGAGCCTGAGTGCTTACAAACATCAAGTAAAAACCCAAGGGAGGCTCCAAAATTAGATGTAGGCCAAAATTTTGGAGGGTTTTGTAGCCGCTACAACACTTGGCGACACACTCGTTGAACTCCAACTTCTCTATTTTGGTCCATTGACAGCACAGGGCCTTGGTCTTTCAGGGAGTATTGAATCATTGTGCGGGTTACTTCAGCCTCCCCATTCACTCGATGGATAGACATGGTTCATGTTTCACCAACTCAGTCAAACACAACAACAAGTTTCAGCTTGATCACAGTCTTTCGAAAGTGGGAAGGGTAGTTTGGCTCATGAGTTAAAAATTTTCAAAGTATAAGTTTTCATCTCTGGTGTTACTCCACTGCTAGCAGGCCTAGACAGTACCCCAATCAAGTCAGGTAGGAACACATGCATTTCTCCATTGCCAATGAGCCTGGTCAATACCCTAGTGGAGTTGCATGCTTCACCTCTCTGCATAGGAGCCTTTCTCTTCTTTCACCGTTGTATTTTTAAAGAGGACTGTGCATAGGCACTAATTTATTTTTGGGGTGGAAGAGAGATCTCGACTTATTGAGAGAAGAAGAGGTTGTTCCTTTAGAGAAGCATGTAAGACCTATGACTTAGGTTTGCTCATTTAGATTTCCCCTTCTTCGTTTCTACTATTTGGATGAGCTTGAACACACAGAGCAAAACACCGAGTAAATGCATGGGGTTTCCTAGTGTGGACATAGGTTCATGGTTGGACCCAATATTCCCTTGCAGATGGCTCGTATTTTCCATCAAGACTTCAATGGTCAAAGGTTATAACCAAGCTGAGAGAAGAGGGACATAAGACTGGCCAAGTGCTACAGTGTCACAAGTCTCTTAGACTTGGCGATATACTCATTCAAAAGGAAGAACTCAGTAGAGGGCATAACTTATTGGAAAAACAAAAAATAACATGATATTAAGAAAAAATAACAAAGCGAATAAAAAATAGCAAAGAAAAGTGAAAAGACAACAAGCAAGTAAAGCAAGCAATGCAAGCAAGCAAACAAACCAAACCAAGTTAGCAAGCAAGCAAACAAACCAAACCAAGTTAGCAAGCAAGCAAACAAACCAAACCAAGTTAGCAAGCAAACAAACAAGCAAACCAAAAAGAAAAGACAAATGAGAAAGCAAACACTACGCCTACTCCTATGCTAAATGGCCAGGGTTATGTGAAATGAAATTTCCAGTGAACCCACCATAGGCATACCTGACCTGCAACAAAAAAGATACAAGTTATTAGAATAGATAAAAAACAGTGTGCAACAGAAAATACAAAAACATGAAAAACTTTCACACAACAGAGAAGGTCTTGCCTCTGGGAAAAAAGATGTGTCACAATCACCCAACGCACATGCTTACCTCTTCATTGCCTACCATTTTTCAACAAAACTCAGAGGCCCCTTGCGGGTGTGTGTTCTTCTGCACCAAGTTTCTTAGTGAGTGCGAGGAAAGACTGAAGCTTGTTACCTACAACACGACTTGCCAAGTAATATTGTTCCAACCATTCAGAAATTGGATCATAAAATTCATGATGGATTTTTTGAAAGACTCATGATCTTTAAGAAGATGGATTTTTTATTTGAGAGAGGAGATCACGATGGGAATTTGTTATGGATAGAGAGATTTTGTCATTCTTGTTGGTCATGTCATGACAGAGAGGGCCTGCCATAGCCATCAATGCAAGCTAAAGTGCCTCACCTTCTTGACAGATGTCTGAGGAGAAAGATGTTACATGGTGAAGATCATTAGATGTACTATTGGGAAAATGATAAACTGCATGACATTCACCAAACGTAGAAGAATAATTAGACTAGTTGGTCAAGATGCTAGATTCCCAGTTTGACATGAACAAAGAAAATTTTTGAACAATCTTGCAAACACTCTGAAAGAGGGAACCAAGTTCGTCGTACCCTAGATATGACAGAACATCCACCTGCAACTGGTGAAAAATTGCGTAGGCATCATGGTCATTACAGAAACGTAGAAAGGATTCCAATGCTATGAATGTGTGAAACTAGTTGGGGTGTGGTGAAATGAGAGTAACTTGATTCTCATGATAGGTTGTGCACTCATCATCACACATGAAGATTGCTGGTGTGGTGAGAGGGAAGATTTGATTTGCAAAATTTGTAAGAAGACTAAGGAGCTGATTACGAGAGATAACACTTGATAATTATGATTATGGTCAAAGATAGTCTTTGAGATGATCAACTTCATTGTTCCATGGTTGCATGAGGGGTGGACACTCCCAACTCAAATTGGATGTAAGAGAGGTGCATGAAGATAGACATTCAGTAACAGACTCGTGGATTTAGTCGTTAGTGAAAATTTGAAATTTTGAAATATCACGCCCGGAATAATAAATATTTTTTACACGGGGATCCATGTCAAATGCAACCATGCAGATAGATGGGTTGTGCTTGAGAAACAAGATCCAATTTGGTTCGAGGGTCTTACTAGAGTTGCAAGGTCTTGACATAACCATCAATAGATGTTGAAGTGCCTCGACTCCTTAGCACGTCCCAAAACTTTCCAGAATTGAAAATTTTCATTTTGATATGTGAACTAGATCATGCATGGCTTGAGGATGGCTATTGTTTCTGATTTCAAAATTTCTCTTAGGATAACAATCATCTTTGTAACAGGCTTCATCAAATCTTCCAGCTTAAGCAAGCTGGCTTGACGAGTTGTCTTCATGTAACACACAAGGTGATGACGAGTGGGAAGAGTCTTGTGCGTTGAGACTGTTTTCATCATGGACAACCCTATTGCCTTATGTCGATCGAGGAGATAACTCATCGGATGAAGAAACCAAAGAACATAGAGTATCTCTGATGCATGTTGATGTGCATTCAATAGTAGGACACACGGGCAAGTGAGGTGCAAATGAAGTTTCGATATGGATATCTGCTTTGACCAATGCACATTCTAGATCTGAGTTAGAGAGCACATGAGATGATAACACATCACATGATGTGCTTGGGTGTTCTTCACAACATACGAAAGCATGAGAGTGTTGATAGCCCAATACTGGAGCTTGATCGAAAGAATTAATTGTGCATGATGTTTCACCAAGATTCGTGGATTAAGAATAGATCAAGAATGGAAGCTCAATGTTTTGATGTGAACCAATTTGAAACATAGAAGAGGAATTGATTGTGTCTTCACCTTCCTACTCCTCCTCCTATATAATGAGAATTCCTTGCACATGACTGCAATTTGACCCAGTAGCTTGAGAATCAAGAGGGTGCACGCAGCTAGCATGTGAAGCAAATGGTTCAAGCGAGTCATAGTACAAGGAGTCATGACTTGTAAATGATGGAGGATGGAAGAGATGCATATTAGACTTAAGACTTGGGTTACGAACAATGATGTTCTCTTGCGGAATGGAGGAATGAGTCTTCGCCATAGGATTTCTGAGCCATTCTGGAATTTATTCTGTTGGAGTAGGAGACAGGTGAGAAGATGGGTTGGGAACATGTTGCATAGATTTCTCATATTTGCAATCACTGCGAGGGGGTCCCTTCTGCATAGATTTCTTAGCTTTATGGTTTTTGTGGGGGGCACCCTCTTCGAGGCATGAGGGATCTCATGATCCGAAAGAGTCTAGGACGAAGGAAAATTAGGAGCTTCACTGTTTCGGGAGACATGAACCAAGCGTTTCAAATATTGGCTCATGAATTCAGGGTCCACAAACCGTTCAGGAATTTCGTGATAGAGGTGAAGGAAGTAGGTAGAAAAGTCCTCAACTGATTCACCACACTTCATTCTAAAATGACAGATTCTTTCATAGACATCTTGGTGGTTACACTTATCAAAGGCTTGATGGAGATCCTTAAGGAGAGCGAGAAGGGAATGGACAGAGGTAGGTGGTAAGGTATGACACCACCGATTAGCATGACCTTCAAGGGTGAGGAATAAAAGTACACAAACAAGCTCATCACTATCGATTTCATGAGATTTGAAGAAATTAAGAAAATCAGAAATGTGCTTGGTTACAAACGTTCTGTCCTCACCATCAAACTTTAACAAGGATAAGTGAACGAGAAGATCATTGGGTATTGATAGTTGATCAAGGGAGAAATCAGAGAAACAAACCCAGGAGCACGAATTATGTATGATTCATTTGGTAAGAGATTCAAACCAGATGTATTGATCTCATCTTGTCATCTGGACCTCCTTCTAGCACCAAAATTTTGATGGTGCTGGACCCGCCAACATTCAAGGGATCTCCCCAGTATCAAGTCCCAACTAGACCTCACATTGTTTGGTGTAGGAGTCCCATCTAGTACGATGGCCCAGTTGCCATTATCTTAAAGATATGCATTAGCTCTTGCTTGTCAGCACATGAGAGTGGTCTGCTTCTTCTTTGAACAACGAGATTCGTGTGCTTGGTGAGTTCTAGTGTTAATTGTGTCAAGGTTCTTTCACCGTAGAGGGAGAAGGTGGAGGCGAGTCTCTAGTTGAAAGGGAAAAAGTGCAAAATATATCAAAGACACACAACATAATAGGACATGCACAACTTCCGAAGGAGCAGTCCACATGGATGCGGTAGTTGCAACACACAAGAGAAGATAGCACATACAACACCGAGTGGAGCAGTCCACATGAGAGCGACGAGCGTTATAACAAATTTATGGGATTGGTTTTGTTTGATATCCAGTGAGGCAATGCACGTGAAAGGATAATGTTAACAACTCATACAACACATTTTCATAAATACATGTATTAAAGCAAACAAAAGAGTTCAATTGTTTAACACAGGTTAAAGCAACATGCATTACAAGTGTTCAAGATTAGTCTTACAAACAGTTACAATACATGTGTGAAAACGTGTTGGCCTGTTATTAGGATTTTGAATTAAGAGAAAGTTCCAAGACACATCGGTACACCATACATCACTAACCCTATAGGTGGGGTGTTGGAGCCACTGCTTGCTCCTCAAAGAAGATATTACAAAATCTCAAGGCTATGTGAGAGGAGCCAAGGTGAAAAAGTCCTTTTCATGTACAAATGAGGAGGTATTTATAGCCAAGGGAAAAACTAGCCCTTGTGACTGTTTGACTTGCCTAACGATTGTTTGACTTATTTGACTCTTCATCTTTACTGGACTCTTCATATGACATGTGGGTCTCTTGGAATTCCATGTTACATTACATTGATATAAACAGTATGGCCAACAATAGTGATGTAATTGACATGACTCATGACACGACTCAACACAACAGTGTTGGTATGTCCATGATGATGGTGGTGTCCATGTCGAGTTGTAGTGCTATTGAGTGATGGATGTGCTCTTGGTGTATCGTAGATTCACCTCCGCATGGCAAGGTGTGTAGAGTCTTCGATGGTTTTGGTGTTCACTTGATGTTGCATGTGCACGTTGCTCCTTTGCTTGTACTTTGACATGCTTGACATGTTTGTTCATTCGCGAAAAATTCTCCTCGCATAATCGTTTGTTCACGAAAAATTATCCTCACATACATTCTTCGTACGTCTGTTTTCAAACACATATCCTTGCATGTACTCTCCTTGTTCATCCCATCTGTCATCGTGTCACGCCTTATCCATATACCTGTATCTGTAAGAACTCATGATGAGATGACATCAAATCCATAAACCTCCTAGTCTACCATGATGCATTGTTATTCGCTTTCGGTTGCAAGTGACTGGGAGAGAGGTCAAGGCTATGAAACTGTGCAATCCAAGTTTCAAGTTGGGATATAGGCTCTAGGAACTGCTCGTGAAAATTGTGTAGAAGTCACTGAGACACTAAGATGTACTATCTGGATCAACAGTGACTGTCCGCGAGATCTGGCTCGGCTGGAGGGAATATCTATGCAATTTCTAAAGGGAACGAATGTGGGCAACAGAGGGGATTGTCAGCAAAAACTACCCAATTCCTGGAGAGAGGAAGTAACGGGCTGTAGGAGGCTTGGTAGCAAAGACTACAAAATTCCTAGAGTGAGATGGCACTGGGCTACAAGAGGTTTGGCAACAAAAACTGCACAATTCCAGGAGGGAGTTGGTAGTGGGCTGTGGGACTGCGGGATTCTAGGTAGTTGAGTGGCTTGATCATGAAATATGCATAGTTTTCTAGGTAAGTAGCCAGTCGGCTGACTGGGTGGGTGGCTGGAAAAACTGCACAATTTTTTGAGGGAGACAGGGATGGATACAAGGTGTCTGTCTGACATGTTAGCGCAATTTCTTAAGTCAGCAGAGTGGGAAAGGTTTTCCACATTTGTGCAAATTTTTGGGGGAGTGAGCCCCGAGGTCACTGCCTGGTCAAACTCTCCAGTTGACCAATTGGAGGGTTGGTTGATTCGCTTGCATGTAGCGTAGATTGAGATGGCTTACTAAGAAACGTATGTGTTGTTCTGGGTGACAGTTGGTTCGGTCGATTCTAGGATTGTGTAGTGCAGGCTGCCTGCGAGATAGCCTCAAGATCTATACAATTCTGGGCAATAGTACATGTTCACTGAGTGCTGACATTGTGCAATGCATCTCAACGAGGGCTCGACTATTGGAGAGTGATCCAGTCATCAGAACTTCAACAAAATGACTAAGTGTGTGAGTGAGTGAACATGTGCATATGTCATGCTGTGAACACACACTCAACATGACTCAACGACAAGACACCTCAAACCATCAAGACAACATATACTCACTGTGACCGACTGATGGTGTGGAGCGATAAGTGTGACAGTTATGATAGATCATTAAGCGACCACAACAACTCTTGCCCGACAGTGTAGAAAACTTCAAGTGTGAGCATGATAGATGTTGACATAGCAAATAAAAATTTTACACACAAAGTAGGACCTTGTACATGACTAGAACATGGATGGAAGTGTGATATTTTCACCAACAGTTAAAAGGATGCCTATTGAACGGTCAAGCCAGGAGGGTGCAAAGACTCAACACGAGTTCACGGGGTGAGCCCGAGTGCTTGCAAACATCAAGTAAAGACCCAAGGGAGGCTCTGAAATTAGATGCAGGCCAAAATTTTGGAGGGTGTTGCAGCTGCTACAACAAATCCATTATTTTCATCATTTTCCTCTAGGAGCTTTATCAATCCTTCAATATGTATGATTACCGAGTGTTCTCAAAAGAATTAATCAGTTAAGAATGAAGCCAAATGAATCAGCTAAGGATTTCTTTAATCGATTCTTTCATTCTTGTTGTGAATTTCCTGAAGAAGATATAGATTGGGATTTCTTGAAACAAAATTTTCAGTGTGTGGTTTATATCTCTTTTCACGATGAACCTGAACCCCCTAATGCTTCTACTCTTGTAAATCTAATTTCATATCTAATATTATATGAGAAAAATCTAATTTCAGAGGAGGAATTTACTACTCCTTTTGTTCCTTGTCCTTCTTTTCCAGTTCCAATGAGGGTGCTTTCATGTGATGATAATAAATTTGGGAAATCTACACATCAAATTCCTAATCCATCTTCTCATCCTCCTTCTGTTTTTCATGATTCAAATTCAATAGAGAAAATCCCAATGATCCAGGTGGATCTCTAGACACCAGGGGCATGAAAAAGGCTCAAAATTCAAAGTGGAAGAAAGTCGATTAACTTGACATTAGATCGAATTGCTCGCCGCCATGATTCCAACGTTGTGAATGACACTCCAATCCGTGTCTGAATGAAGAAGATAGAAGCAGTGAAAGTTGTGGGTTGACTTACCCATGTGGCAGGCTTAAGGAGGGCCTAATTTGGTAAGAATATGACATCGAAATCTAGCTAGTTTTCCAGGTGAATTTGTGGGTCCATTAATTTGTCTCCTAATGCCTAGGTTCTAGAAAATCCCCAAAGGGGTAGTGGTTATAAAAAATTAATAAAAAAATGGGGCGGGCGGCCATGGTCCTGCCACCCCCAGAGCGACCATATAAAAAAATTATTTAAATAGTGGGGTGGTCGGCCATGACCCTGCTGCCCCCGGTACCCACCGAAACCACATGTTAATTCAAGTGGGATGGGTGGCCATGACCTCGCCATCCTAGAACCACACAACGAACAATGTTCAAAATAGTGGGGGGTGTGCACTATCAACCTCACCACCCCTCCACCTCACTCAAACACATTGGTTCTAGTGGGAAATGGGGGAAGTGGGCCACCGAGACTGGCGGACTTGCCCCCAAAATAAACTATGTAACATGTTATGGTTAAAAGGGGAGGGGCAGGATTTGATCCCCCGACCACTTATTAACAACTTTGTTATTAATACCGTTGTGCCAAACCACCTTCTTGGTGAATCTACCCTCAAAAAATTAAAATGAACCTTTTTACACAGTGCACCTGGGGGGGGAGCATACACACAGTTCGAGGCAGACCAATTTTGCAGGTGGCGGAACCATGAGTAGTGCAGAGAGGGGGGTGGAACCATGATCTGAGCAATTTCTCCAGGGGGGGCAGATTTTCACTTTGTCAGATTTCGACAAATTTTATATGGTTTCATCATATCTCAATGCCACGAACTCAATGGTGTTGTCCATTTCTCCAACAGATTTCTACATTTTTTGGCTATTTTCCAGAGTGGAGGTATAGGACTCCTTTTTGTAAATGATGATTGTTCTCTTCTTTCTCGTGCCACTTAATGAATGAAGGCCTCCCCATTGATTGAGTAGGTCTCAGAGACGTAGTCCAAATTGGACGAACTCCATTATCAAGTCTCTTGTCTTCTTTCATGCTTTTATGTGTTTCTCCTCTTCTCTCATGTGCACATTAAATTTCTATGTTTAGGCTACAATTTATGCATGTAATTATTTAATACATGTATAAGAAAAAGATCTTGGATCAAGTGGTATCAGAGCAAGTCTTTGTAAATGTGAATTACATGTTTGTATGCTAATAAGAAACAAGCTCCAAAGAGGCGAAGGGAAACTAAAGTCTTTCGATCCCGAATCAGGGCGTGCACATCGAAGGAGAAACATGGAAGATGAATAGCCTCATTATGAAGAGGAGCTCAATTTCTACAAAACCTTCTATACAATGGCAGAAAATGTCGGTCAGTTGCTTTTAAGGTTGGAGAAAGCAGAAGAACAAGTTTCAGTGCATGGAAATGGTGAAGAAGAACCCCCTCCTTCTCCTTCCATGAGTGAAAGTTTTTTTTCCTCTCATCACCATCATCATAGAAATTCAAGGGATGCATCTAATAAACCTTTCTTTAAATTAGATGTCAAATTTGATCTTCCCATGTTTAACGGTGAAACTAATGTAGAAAATCTTAATCACTGGATTAGGCAGATTGAAATCTACTGCGGATTCAGCAGATCGAAGAGGATGAGGCAAAGATTCACCTGGCCTCTCTTCGGCTAAGTAGCACCGCTCTCTCACCACTACTCTCGTCTGGTGCGAGAGAAAATTGCGAAGCAGTAAGAGTGTGGGCAATATTCTTTCCTCATGGCCTAGTTTCATTTCTACATTAAAGGAACAATTTTATCCCTTGGGTTATAAGCAAAAAGCCTTAATGGATTGGCAATACTTAAGGCAAGGAAAAGGTTAGGATGTTCAAAGCTTTACATAGGAGTTTAGAAAACAAGCACTTAATTTGGGCATTACACTTGACTCTCTTGAGGTAGTAACTAAGTATATTGGATTAGTACATAGTTACATTAGACACTCATTATTGTTGTTTGAACCAATTACTATTGAATCGGCCAGTGTAAAGGCCATTCATCTTGAGAACATGGGAAAAAATGAAAGAGATGATCATTTCAAGGAACCACCTTTCAAACCCCCAAATGGCAAACCCAAAGTGAAAAGAAAGGGAAAGGGGAAGAGGACGACATCAACCAAGAAAGATGAAGGAGAAAGGCCTTATTGCACTCACTGTAAAAAGGAAGGTCATGACGATGATCATTCTTGGAAACTGTACCCGAAAAATAGACCAAAGAAGTATGGAGGAAAAGGAAAGCAAAAGACAGTGGCAAATTTGCAGCAAGACCTTGAATCTGATTCTGAAGATGAAGCATTGATCACAATAGAAGGAACAAAAGGTACTCTTACACCTCATGTTAATTCTGAATCACATGAAGGCACTAGTTTAATAGATGAGTCTCTTCCTAATGAATGAAAGAGAATTGAGCTATTTCATATTAGGGTTATCATAAACCATACAAATTTGGAAACTCTATTTGATACCGGATCCCAAGAAAATCTAATTTCAGAGTCCTTGTTAAATAAGCTAGGCTTAGAAACCAAACCACATCCAAAACCTTACCCACTTGGATGGATACATGATAAAGTAAAATTGAATGTAACTAAGCAGTGCAAAGTTAAATTTTTCATCGCTTCTAAGTTAGTGGATGAGGTAGAACTTGATATGATACTATTGGATATATGTGGCATGGTGTTAGGGAGTCCATATCTATATGATAGAAAAGAAATCTTCTTCCGTCATGAAAACAGATACAAAATCACAAAAATATGGGGTAGAATATATTGTAAGGGCTCATCAAATTAAAATCAATGCCAACCTTGTAAGTTTAGGACAAATGAAGAGGTTGGTGAATTCCAGTAAGGTTTGCATGCTTATGGTTGTAAGGGGGGAAGATGCAGAATTATCTGATGCTTTTCACAGTTGTGATCATGTGCATAAAAATGAATTATGTGAATTAATTTCTAACTATGATGAGATGTTTTAGGAACTAAGGGGATTACCTTTGAAGAGGGAAATCCAACGTGAGATCCATTTGCAACATGACGATCCTTTACAAAATATTGGCATGTAAAGGATTTCGACCATTGAGATGGAGGAGATCAAAAAATAGGTGCAGGAACTATTGAACCAAGGGGTCATTAGACCGAGCACTTATCCATGCAACTCATCGATTGTATTAGTGCCGAAGAAACATGGCACATGGAGGATATGCGTGGATTATTGAGCACTAAACAAAATCATGGTGAAAAATCTTTACCCTCTTGCGCACATTGATGATTGACTAGATCATTTAAAGAATACTATCTATTTCACCAAATTGGATTTGTGTAGTGGTTATCATCAGGTCTGAATTGTAGAGCAGGATGTGTGGAAAAACACCTTCAAGACCAAACAAGGGTTTCTTGAATGGATGGTGATGCCATTCAGACTTTGCAATGCTCCATCCACTTTCATGAGGGTCATGAATGATCTCTTTAGGCCTTTCATTGATGAATTTGTTCTTGTATATCTACATGATATTCTTGCCTTTAGTAAAAGTTGATATGAACTTGTATGCTATGTGAAGAAAGTGCTTGATGTGTTGAAAAAAGAAAAACTCTATGTAAAATTGTCAAAGTGTGAGTTCAGGAAAACCTCTTTGGTTTACCTAGGTCATATTGTTGGTCATGGTCTGTTAAAAATTGATCCTTCCAAAGTTGAAGCGATTGTAAATTGGCCTAAACCTACTAGTGTAACTGAGGTTCCCAACTTTTTGGGTGTAGTACAGTATTGGAGGAGATTTATTGCCAATTTCTCTATTATTGTAGCACCTTTGCACAAATTGACAAGTGTAAAGCAAGTCTTTCAATTGGGAGGAAAGTAGCAGAAGTCCTTCAAAGAATTGAAAGAAAAGATCAGCACTGCACCGGTCTTGGTCTTACCAGATCTCCAACAGCCATTTGAGATTGAGACAGACGCTAGCAGATATGCCATGGGAGCTGTACTGATGCGACAAAAGAAGTTGATATGTTACCATTCAAAGAAGTTCTCTCAGGCTGTGATAAACTATCCCACTTATGACAAGGAGTTATATGCCTTGGTCCAGAGTGTGAAAAAGTGGAAACACTACCTGATCGGCAAGGAGACCATCATCCATATGGATCATCAGCCCTTGCAGTATCTTCAATCACAAACCAAGTTGCAAAAATCTTGTCATTTCAGGTGGATGGGTTTTCTTCAGCAATTTCATTTGGTAATAAAGTATAATAAGGGCATTAACAACAAAGTGGTCAATATGCTATCTCGCCCTCCTATTTCTGCTTCTTTTATTTTGCATAATGCTTCATTATCTTTTGAAAGTTATGTTGAACAATGTGCTAACGATGATGACTTTAAGGAGATTTATGCAAAACTAACAAATGGTTCACGGGTGGAAAACTATCAGTTGCAGGGGAAACTGTTGTATCACCTTGGAAAATTGTGCATACCCATAGGGGAAAGGGTGCATGTAATTTGGGAGGCCCACACCTCCCTTGTGTTTGGTCATTTTCGTGTTGAAAAAACTTTGTGTCACGTAGAAAGATTTTGTTTTTGACCTCATATGAAGAGCATTCTGACTCGCTATGTAAAGGGATGTGTGTTTTGTTCTGTTTCAAAGCCCTCTAATAGAAAACTTGGACTCTACACATCACTCCCTATTCTGAGACGTCCATGGGAGAGTGTGTCAATGGATTTTGTAGGAGGTTTGCCTTTGTCTAGAAAAAGTCACGACTATTTGTATGTCATCGTTGACCATTTTAGTAAGATGTGTATTTTAATGCCTTGTAAAAAGAAGATCATTGCAGAGCAGACTGCTTATCTTTCCTTTCAGCATGTTTGGGTTCATTTTGGGTTTCCCACATCGATTGTGTCAGATCGGGACTCTCACTTTCTCAAAGAGGTTTGGACCAACTTGTGGAAGATTATGGACACCAAGTTGAAAAGAAGCATGACATTTCATTCGAAGACTGACATACAAATAGGGGTTGTCAACCACACCATGGTACACTTGTTGCAAGGCTATTATGGGAAACATCCTAAGTTGTGGGATGAGCATCTTCCATATGTGCAACATTCCTACAATTGAGCAGTGCACTCATCGTTGCATCATTCACCATTTGAGACATGTTTTGTCTACCTACCAAAATATCCTTTTGATATGGTGTTTTGAAGGGAAGATGACTCCAGTGGAAGTGATGACAGGAACAAAGCACAGTGGTTCATTTAGTTGATCCAGTTGATTCACCAAGCAGTACAGGAGTAGTTGGAGAAAAGTCAAGCCCGGTACAAGGCTCAACATGACAAACACTAAGTCGAACATCAATTTCAAGTGGGCGAAAAAGTGTGGTTCTATATCAGCAAGGATAGGATGAAGGGAGAATGGAAGAAGTTGCGACCAATCTGGTATGGTCCATTCACCATCTTGGAGGATATTGGAAACAATGCCTTTTATCTTGATTTTCCGACATATATGAAAATTGACTCTATATTGAATGTGGAAAACTTAAAGTTGTATGAGCCACCATTGGTTATGGACACCGAAGAGGTGTGCACAGTTCCTGTAATTAACAACTTTGCACCAGAGTATCTCGATGAGTTACCTGATGATATCATCCTTAACAGAAGAATTAGGACTTCATGACGGGGAGATGTGGAATACCTTTGAGTTGGTTGCAAAGGGATGCACCCTGGCAAGGAAAAATGGTTGGAAAAGGAGGGAGTGAGGGAACAATTTCCTCACTTGCTAATTGACTAATAAAGCTTTTGGCGGTCCAAAATCTCCTCAATGGGGAGGATTGATCCAGGTGGATCTCTAGACATTAGGGGCATGAAAAAGGCTCAAAATTCAAAGTGGAAAAAAGTCAATTAACTTTACATCAGATCGAAGTGCTCATCTCCCGGATTCCAATGGTGGGAATGACACTCCAATATGAGTCTGAATGAAAAAGATAGAAGTAGTCAAAGTTGTGGGTTGACTTACCCATGTGGCAGGCTTAAGGAGGGCGCAATTTGGCAAGAATTCAACACTAAATCTAGCAAGTTTTTTGGGCAAATTTTTGGGTCTGTTAATTTGTCTCCTAACGCTTAGGTTTTGGAAAATCCCTAAAGGGGCGATGGTTATAAAAAATTAATAAAAAAATGGGGTGGGCGGCCATGACCCCACCGCCCTTGGAGCTACCATATAACAACATTATTTAAATAGTGGGGTGGGCAGCCATGACCCTGCCACCCCAGAACCACACTATGGACAATGTTCAAAATAGTGGGGGGTGCGGGCTGTCAACCCCACTGCCCCTCCACCTCACTCAAATACAATGGTGCCAGTGGGAAATGGGGGAAGTGGGCCACCGAGACCGGTAGACCCGCCCCCAAAATAAACTATGTAACATGTTATGGTTAAAAGGGGAGGGGTGGGATTTGATTCCCCAACCCCTCCTCAACAAGTTTTCTATTAATACTATTGCACCAAACCACCTTCTTGGTGAATCCGCCCTCAAAACATTAGAATGAACCTTTTTACATAATGTTTCAGGGGGGGAGCGCACATGCAGTTCGAGGCAAACCAATTTTGCAGGTGGAAAAACCATGAATAGCACAAAGAGGGGGTGCAAAACCATGATCTGAGCAATTTCTCCAGGGGGCAAATTTTCACTTTGTTAGATTTCGACAAATTTTACATGGTTTGAGCATTTCTTGACGCCACGAACTCAATGGTGTTGTCTGTTTCTCCAATAGGGTTCTGCATTTTTTGTCCATTTTCCAGAGTGGAGGTATAAAGCTCCTTTTTGTAAATGATGATTGTTCTCTTCTTTCTCATGCCACTTAATGAATGAAGGCCTCCCCATTGATTGAGCAGGGCTTGAAGACGTAGTCCAAATTGGATGAAATCCATTATCAAGTCTCTTGTCTTCTTTCATGCTTTTATGTGTTTCTCCTCTTCTCTCATGTGCACATTAAATTTCTATGTTTAGGCTACAATTTATGCATGTAATTATTTAATACATCTATAAGCAAAAGATCTTGGATCACCTAGAATGGCTCATGAAGTATATGGTGAAAACCAATTTTTTTATTCTTGAATATGGTATTAACACTCATAAATCTAGTGGTGAATCTGATTTGTATTTCTGTTATCCTTTATCATCTATGTGCTATGAATCTTTGTACCATGATCTGCTTGATCAATCTGCTCCACTAGCTAGTTTTTCACACTCTCTTGATTTTCAAGTTGGTAGTCCAAATTGCGATCAGGTTCAAGGTAGTCACATTTCATAGGTAGAGGAGAAGAAGAGTGAATATTCTTTCAATATTTCTTCTCTTATTCAAAATCCTTCATGTGAAGATGGTGTTTCCTCATTCTTGGTTGATATTGAATTTGGTAGTCTTGGTAGACAATCAAATGCAATCAATTTTCCTAAATAATATCAAGTCTTGGGAAATAATCATTTTGATGAGGATGAATTCATTGATACATATGATGATGAATGCCCAAGCGCACCAACTGATATTTTGGTTTCTCAAGAAAATTTTCTTTCGAAAGATTTAGACCTGAAATCTATTTCAATCGAGGAAAAATTGCTTATGAATACTTCTTCCTCTTCACCTCCCTATCCTTTGTGCTCTACTCTTTACAATGCATCAACTTGTGATGGAGACTCTCAATGCTCTTAAAGTTTTTTATCTAATGATTTGAATCCTGAAATGACATAGGATAGTGAGAATATCCATGATGAAGAAGAAATCAATGAAACTATAGAGCATCCATTCCATCCCTTATCATCTCTTATTTTGTATGGGGAAAACTCTTCGAATCAAAGTGATCCTGAGATTTCTTCGATTCATACATCTTTATATTTTTTATCAGAATAATATTATGACTTGAGTAATCTATTTGTTGAAGTTGAAAAATCTGATCAAACCAGTGATGTACATAACTATGATCCAGATAATGGTGATCCTGTTAACTTAATCGATAACAATTGTCCACATGCAATTTTTGATATGACTCAGTTTATAAAATGTTCTTATCTATCTTTTCAAATTTCTAGAACTTGTTCGGAAGTCAAGGTACTTCAACTCCCATTGGTGGTTATGTTAGGTTCTCCCAATCCTAGTAAAATTCCTAAAGCATGTCAAATTTAGATTTTCTCGTACAATTCTTTTATTCGTATTGTTTCACTAGATGCAAACTCGTTCTTGATAGGCTTTAGGATTTCTCGTTACAATTTTCTTATTTCTTGAGACCTATTTTATGATCATACTGTTGCAATGAATTCATCCTCATGCAAATGTAATTTGGGTTTTGAGTCTATATCTTTCATGAATCTGCAAAATTGCAAAGTAGATCAATTTAAAGATTACCTTTGGCCAAATATTCATATCTGTTGAGTGCTATGGTGAATAATCAACTCCTATTTTTTCTTGTGAATGTATCCACGACACCATAAATCCTCTTGAGTGTTAGCAAGTGCAGAGTTATTTGTTGAATCAAGTTCCTCTTTTCCATCCATTATGTCATGACTGGTTTCGTATATTTGCTATACTTGAATTCCTTTTCAATTCTTTCTATGATTGTAATGTTTGTATACTTTGTTAGAAGCTACAGGAAAAGGGTTTGTCATATTTGACATGCAAGGAAGATGGTTATATTATTCAGATCATTTGTGAAACTATTCAAACTAATCTATTTGTTGTGCAAGTTATTCAAGCTCTTATCTTTTATGTTTTGCATCGCTTTATATTGGTTTTAATTGTTTGTATCTTTGTGTATGTAGTTCGAGAGAAGCTACAATGGATTCATTGGAAATTTCATTATACTTGACCCTAGCCTACTAGTTGTTTAGGATAGGAGCAGGTCTAGTTGCATTCTAGTTTCCCTTTCTTACACCCACCTTGCACTTACTCTCTGTTAGTATTTCTTATGTTTTCTTACTTTTGTCTTGCATCATGTTTTGGTTTAGCCTCCTTTTTCTTGTGCTCTAGTTTTTCTTTCCTATTGCCTCATGCATTTTATTTTATTTTCTATTAATGAGACTTCGCATGAAATATGTTCCATTTGGCTTAAAGACAATGTGGCCAAATAGAAAAGGACTTTGTGACACTGCAACATTTTTCTAAGTCTCTGTCCTTCTTCCTTTTCTTGGTTACAACCTTTGGTCAATGATGTTCTGATGGAAAATACAATCCTTGCGTGAGGAAAGATTTGTATCAAACCATGATATCTGTGTCTACTTTGGAAACCTCATGCCTATACTTGATTCTTTTTTATTTGGTGTTATCAACGCTTATCCAGTCAGTAGAGAAGGACAAGGGAAAAATCTAAACGAGAAAATTAATGTCAGAGGACTTATACATACTTCTATGAAGGGACAACCTCTTATGCTATCAGTAAGTCAAGATCCGTCTTCTTCCCATTAAATAAATAAGTGTCAATGCATAGTTCTATACAAAATAAATAAATAAAGGGTGAAAGAAGAGAAAGACTTTTTGCATAGGGAGGTGCTGCAAGCAACTCCATCGAGGTACTATCTAGGGTCACTAGCAACAAAGAAATGCTTATGTTCTTGAAGTGACTCTGCCGGGGATTTTGTCCAGGTCTGCTAGTAGCAGAGAAACACTAGAGATGAAAAACTATACTTTGAATATCTAAACCTCACTTGCTACATTACCCTTGCCTTATCTTGAAACATTGTGATATTGCTAATGTTGTGTTAGTGTTCAACCGAGAAGGATTGAAAGGGAATATGTTTATGCATAGGGTAAGTGGGAAAGCTAGGGTAATCTGAATGATGAATCAATAATTCCTAAAGAACTAGACCCTACACAAAGAGTTTACCAATGAAGAGAAGCTAGAGTTATACTAGTGTGTCTCCAAGTGTTGTCGCTGCGACAAACACCCTCCAAAATTTTTCCTACACTTGAATTTTGGAACCTGTCAAGGATCTTATGATCATTTGTTCCATAGTCACTTCTTGGTTGGATGATGCCTTTTTAAGTCTTTGAGCTCACTCTTAGATTATAAATGTCGAAGTCACTTGCTCACACATGCTCAGTCTACAACAAGATCATGAGCACATTCTTTTATGCAAGCTTGGACAAGCATAGCATAGTCCATCCAGACTGTGCCTATGCAATGATCAACACATGTCGATGGTAATTTCATGCTTTTATTGACAACCTCTCACTTTTATCTATGATTGTACTTTTGTTTCAGTGAGTTTTACAAATTTCCACTTTTGCACACCTTCACTTTCACAACTGTCGCTTTCATGTTTTCGACTATTACCTTCACTTTATTTCATCTTAATTAGTGTCATTTTCATGTTATCGTGGTTCTTGCATGTGTTGTTTTCACTGTCGCTTGCATATTGCAACTATCGTTCACACTTTTCTATTTATATAGCAAATGTAATCTTTGGCATGTGGAATATTTCTTATCATGTAAAGTGGAGTTTTGGATTGTTTCAAGGGGTAAATTTGGTGTTGATGAGTCTTACTATTCATGTATACATGTTTTACATGCATTCCAAAAGTTTCATGCATTGAAGCAGAAGTGTCATCACTTTCATCCCAAAGTGTATCTTTTTTGTTGTACTTGGAGAGCTATGTTGCATTGCTGTTGCATTGAGGGCATCATGTTCTTGTCTTTGAGTGATCAGTGTTGTGTTGTCAATTATTCTGAGTGTGTGATCATGATATAATTTTTTCTATGCTCACATCAGCCTCATTGATCCCACACTTATCCTTCACCAGAAAATTTCATTCCCAGACAACTTGACTTCACTCAACCTTCCTGAATTGTGCATTATGTTGTCTCACCCCTCAAGCTCTAACCTTGCCTCTTGGAATTACGCACTAAGCTCCTTGTCCTTGCCTCCAGAACTCCACAATCCTTGCCTCCATCTAGACTTAATTGTGTATTACACAATCTCAAGAATCAAGCCTTAGCCTTGAGCTCTTGAATTACGCAATTGTACAATCACTTGGTGTATCCCCCTCCAAAAATGTGCATTGGGAAACTTTAAGCCTCAAGCTTCAAGATTGAGGTCTTGAACCCCTCAAATGCATAATCTCCCAACCTATTCTCCTATCTAAAATATGCATTGGGAAAATTCAAGCCTCAAGCTTGACCTCTTGAGTTCCTCAACTGCATAGTCACTCAACCTAGCCCTTCAAAACTACTCATTGCGTAGTCTTAAGCCTCAAGCCTCCAGATTGAGCCCTTGAGTCCCTCAATTATGTAGTTTCTCTTCCCAGGCCTTAAGAACTATGTAGTACATAGTCTCAAGGCTCAAGCCTCCAACCTGAGCTCTTGAGTCCCTCAAATATGCAATCCTTTGACCCTATCCATCATGAATTATGCATTGTGCAGTCTCAAGCCTCAGTCATGGACCTTGGCCTCTGGAATTGCACAATCCCTAAGTCATAAATTCAACAAGTCACAAGATCCAGCCCTCACAAGTGATTGCATGAAGCATCTTACAATAGGGGTTTATGGGATTGATGTCATCTTTTCATGAGTGGATTTCAATCACTAGTATTCTAATATGTCATGACAAGATTATGATGAAGGATATGGAGAAGGAGACCATGCTATAAGACACCTAAGGAGCTAAGGAGATAATATGACCATCATGAGAGAAGATGAAGGAACACTAGATTATAATAGAAGACTAAATATCAGGACCACATGAATAATCCATATGATTCACAACCTTTTGTATGGAATATATGAAGAATAAAGCATATCTCTTAGGAAGGCAAAGTATTGAATACATCTTTTATTGAAGGCAAAACAAAAACAAAGACAACTTGGCACTGCCACATCATCACGCAGTCTATGTCATTTGTGTCATGTCATGTCTAGTCACGAGTCATTATTTGCGACATCATTTGTGGATTATATGAATTCAATATTGGAGAAATCTAATGTAAAGTGGAAGTCCGAGAGTCATCCATGTAATACAAAAATTCAATTAGGGATTTGAAAGGTCACTAAGTCAAACAGTCATGAGGGTAGTCCAAGAGTCACAAGGGAGGTGAATGGTCACCCCATTTTTTATATATACACCCAAATTTCTCATGTAAGGGAATTTCACCTTGGTTCCTACTACCAGGAATTAGAGAGGAAGATAGTTGTCTTCGAGGAGCGAGTGACTACTCTAAAGCTCCACTACTGGGGCTAGTGGTG
The DNA here is from genome assembly GCA_000404065.3 of Pinus taeda. Lineage (NCBI taxonomy): Eukaryota > Viridiplantae > Streptophyta > Pinopsida > Pinales > Pinaceae > Pinus > Pinus taeda. The sequence continues at coordinate 364,522 of APFE030114723.1, read as the reverse complement.
TTCACTCTCTAAATGTATCTTGGAACATTTACTTAATTCAGAAGCTCGTTGAGCCAACACGCTTTCATGCATATGTCGTGAATATTGTAAGACTATTCTTTGAATGTTTGCAATGTATGTTGTTTTCATACGTAATTTTGTAGCTCTTAGAGACAACCCCCAGGTTGAGGAGAGGCCAGTGCCTAGGACATATTAGTCTCTCTTGAAGATAATTCAATGCAACACAAGAGTAAATGTAAAATGGTTTAGTTTTTAGTTCAATTACCTTTCTTAAAGGCAGATCCAATATACACATGAAAAATATATCATTCCCATGAATAAATGTTTAGGTCTGGTTGCCTACACCAAAATAATGGAGCTTAAATTTGTCGTTATAGTAAATATGGAAATGAGAAATGTAAGGGAGGAACCTAATGGAGAGGGTTGGATAAACATAGAATACTATGCAACAAATCCCAATAGAATCATGAAAAGACAAAAATTAATGAAGTGCAGAAATTATAGAGCACATTTAAAGGATTTCAACTCAATATCTCACAAGTACTATCTGTTATTTCATAACATAGGCAAATCTGTGATTTCATAGGTACCATCTGCTATTGGGCGCGGGATCCCCCAAGGGTAGTTTTGGGGCTTAGAGCCCTAATTTTGGTCCAATTTTGTAATTCCAATGTAAAAACTCTGCATTTTGTGGGCACAGGGTGCATAGTTATTAAAGAGTCATAAGTTTGTCCATCCTTATTTTGATAATGTAATATCGGTTGTAGAAGATCTACTCACGGTTTGCGAACCATGGGATTGTATAAATAGAGTGAAGATCTAAGTAGTTAAAACAATCAACATCTAATAATACAAAGATGGAATAAGGATGTATGTTTGATAACTCTAAGTAAAAGTATAAGTTTGGGTCATAGCGTAGCAAAAGGCTCTACAGCTGAGTGCACATAGGCCTAGTAGTCTGCAACTGAGTGCCCAAATCCCTCTAGCTGAGTGCACAGGGTGAGTCGAGCTTCTAATCTTCTGGAAGTATTAATAAAGAAAATTTTCTATCATTTTTGTGTATTTATTTCTTGTTTGTGCATCTGTTATATTGGGTATGAATTTCACTGTTAATGCTTATATGATGCGCAAATGTGTATAATGGTATTGGTTAAGTGAATGCAAGTTAGAATATCAGTTTACACGAAGATAAATAAGATATGTCGATAAGATAAGTAAGATACTTAGTCTAATTTTGGAAATGGTGTAGTTCACTACCCTAGCAGCGTAAAAGCATCCCAGCCCCGAGTTAGGGCTGTGCAAAGGCCAATTGTAACACTTCACAAAGGTACTAAAGGTTAGAATAGGGTGTGAAGCAACTTGCACAAAGGCAGGTCTAGTTGGAATAAACAGACATCATATCTATCTCAAGGGTGCGGAAACCTGGTTCTAGAATCCCCCCATACTGCTTCAGGAGAGAATTTAGTCTGCACTCTGTGGGCTGATGCCAAAAGGGCTAGTAGTGTAGGGATTTGCTTGGATAAATAATTCTAAACCTGGGTCAGGCCCCCATAAGCCAACAAATGGTTCCGTTGCTAAGACTAGAATCTACATGAGAGATGTGTGATGTCGTATCATTGGAATCCAACTAAGAAAGAAATCGAAAGTTGGTTGGACAAAAGAATTCACGAGTTCGCGGCGTAGGAGAACAAAAACCCACAACTGTCAAAAGAACAATGGCTAGATAGCTACCTGTATACAGAGATCCATGAAATCTTTTTTGCGTCCTTCTGTATTGAGCTATACAAGTGGATCATGAAGCTAGCAGATAGCAAAGGAAGGTGGAAGCTTGACTATCCTATTATGTGGACCTCGGAGCTAGTGTGAAGTTTGGAAGCATCGGAGGATAAGATCACGTGCACCATCGATCATTGGCTCGATCAGATTATAGGAGGATTTGTTTTTGAGTTCGCGGTTGACACCTTGGTTAGCTATAGTGAGGCAGAGTGATGCTTTCTCAAAGGTCCGTGAGGTAAGTACATAAAGTATTTGAATACTTGGATTAAAATGTTGTTGTGTGAAAAGCAGATTATTTAGTTACCTTGATGTTTAGGGCTATGCGAAGCAGAAAGATTTACAAGAACGAAGGAAATAAGGGTCCAGAGAATAGCCCCTTGATTTCACCTCCACAAGGGGACGAGGAAGAGCTCACGAAGGTCTCTCTGCGAAGTGTTATTCAGCTGATAAGACAAAGAATTTTGCGAATACCACCTCCACCCACACCACCACTGGCCTCACCGCCATCACCTCCATCTTCACCCATACGAACTCCACCATCACTGTGATTCAGCATGGCAAACATAGTGAAGTTTTATGTGTTCAAAGGTTTGGGAAATGAGGATCCGGACCAATTCTGGTTTGTTGTAAGAGCTGTATGGGAAGCGCAAGGTGTTGCAGATGACCATATAAAGAAAGTGACACTAGTTAGCACCCTGCAGGATCACACACTGACCTGGTATATTAAGTATTCTAATGATAACCTGAATGTGAGAGTTGCGTATATCCAAACAACGCTAAATAAAGAATTTAGCAGGCTTAAGTCTGAAGCGCAGTCATTTGTGGGATTCAAAGAGATAACGATGCTACCAGGAAAGACTCCTTGGGAACTAAATTAGAAGCTGAAATGTATGACCTGCCAAGCTAATATGAATCTGATAGATGGAAAGCATCGCGAGTGGTTTGTAGCTTCGATACTACCACATTTAAGGAGTGCTCTATCGCAGCAGAAGATAACAACTGAGGTATAGGGCTTAGAGTTTTCTATGAGGCTACATGAGACCCTGATGTAGGATCCTAACCTAGGAGTTTAGCAGATCCAAGAGCAGCTGAAGAATCTGTGCCTTTAGATGAAAAGTTTGAAACAGGACAGGACGGTTCGACCATAAGTGTGTGAAGAAGTGTGGAGCATAAAATGCAAGAGTTAGGGTCATGACAAAGACCATTGCCTAGTTTTTATGAATTACCTTGCAGGAGGAGGACCGATGCCTTTAAGGTCGGAATTTCAGGGAGGACCTAGTGCAACACCTGCTTTGTGGTGCGCTATCTATCAAATAGTAAGAAAACATGCCACAGATAACTGCCACTTGTTATAGAAGTATATGCAAACTTCGCAACAGTTGTTCTGCAACTTTTGTAGGTCGGTGAGACATGGCGAGCATACTTGTAGCAGATATGAATTGATGATGGATAGAACTCCCACCTACAGGGTTTAGGCTAAAATGCGGCCCCTTGACCAAAATTTAGGGATGTGCGAACAAGATTTCAGGGGGCGCAGTCGAGGCCGAGGCGGAGGAGGACCTGGTAGAGGTCACGAAAAGTTGATTTGCTATAATTGCGAAGGGCCAGGACACTATGCCTGTGATTGCATGAATCCAATGCATCTGTTGTGCAAGTATTGCATGTTGTTTGATCATGAAACACAAGATTGTCCTATGTTGATATCTAGGATACATGACAAAGGAGTGCTACAGTCTCCCCTGACTCATAACCTGCAGATGATGAGGTTTGAGCCGTGCGAGGAAGATCCGAACATAAGCATTGTGCTCCGATCTGGAATCATGACGGAAGATGACAAAGGAAAACAACCAGAAGATATTGCATGGGTTTGCGAAGCCCCAACAAAATAAACTAAGTTTGATTTGGAGCGCACTCGAGAAACCTTCATGGAAGCTAAGAAGAGATTCATTGAGGCCTCCACATCAGAAAGAAAAGATAAGCATGAGTCAAAGATGGACCTGTTATCACCCCAAGAGACTCTCCTAGGTTGTAGCTCGGAGATGCTCAGGCACATAAAAATTCAACTTAATGTTGCAAATGGATGAATGGAAGGAATGATGCTTGTTCAAGCCAGATAACCACATCTACTATGCTTAACTCCAGACATTCGTGAACACCCCTAGACTATAAGGCTTTAGACCACCAATTAGTCATAGTGCAAGGATTGGGTGAATATGGAGAACACTGACCACACCAGCAGATGCACAAGACCTTGTGATGACCGGCTGCAACCAGTAAATAAGTTTGCAAATCTAATTCCCTAAGGCACAGACAAGATGACAACTCTCTGGCACTAGGTGAAAAGAAACTTGAATAACTCATTCACTGATACATACAAGATTTCAACATAGAGGTAGGGTGATAGCTACTATAATGCTAAACATCAAGAGTTCAAGAACACAGCATATCAAGCACAACTTGGAAAAGAAGATGAATAGAAAGTGAGCAATTAATAGCAAAAGAAGCTTGTATTAGCTGAAAATGAAGACGAGACACTGCAAGAATCAAAGTACTTACAATCTCCAAAAGTTGAACCTTACATCAAAACAACAACCATCAACCCTGATTACATCTTCTTTCTGGGTATATATAGAGTTTCATTACAAAGGCACTTGGAAATTCTAAATATGGAAGGGTCATAATCGACCACCAACCACTTTAACTGCTTGATGGAGTCTCTGGTGCATTTTCTTATTTCAGTGGATAATTATGATCTTTTTCCTATTCTCTACTGTCCTCTTAGGTGGCTGAGGTGTTGTATAGGATGAAATCCCATAACTGTTAAATGCAGTTATCTAATCGAGCTGTTTCCTTTTCCTTCTCGGCCATATTGTCTGTTGAATGCAGTTGTTGAGGAGGAAATGCACCTGGTACTTGTAGACTGATCACCTTCCTCCTTCGGAAGCATGAAACAGTTAAGAGACACGGATTGCATAGTAGGTGGACGAGTAGGAGGAAGGAGAAGGTTTGGCTATCGGATCAAGAAGATAGATGGTAGAGATGACTTGGCGGGGGACATCGGAAGAAGCGAGAGCGGAACGAGCATGGGTCGTTGGATCTTGGCAGAATTGATCCAACGGTGGTCGGACGAGGAAGATGTGCTATGGTTATCAAGCGAGGACAGAGGATTGAGCAATAACTGGTCTCGATCGCACCACCTTTGGGCATTAGGCAGTAAAAAGGTGAGGGCATGCGATTCCATTCAGTGTGTGACACGTAGTGATGGAGGAGAGAGAAAAACCGCTCTCCATCGTGTGCTAACGTGCCCTCGCTTTGTGGGCATGAAACGAGTGAAGGATGTTCGATCTTGAAGAAACTGATCGGACGACGGAGGAGTGATCAGGCGATTCGCTTTATCGGGCATGACGGGAGTCGTCAGATCGGGTTTTTCTTTTGGTAGTTTTGGGCCTTTACGTAGGGTGATGTGCGATTGCGATCAGATCGCGTTGCAATATCGCATCGGCAGAAGCTGAGGGCACAACCTTTATACACACATGGATTCGACTTGCGATAGTGATTAAACCCAGATCCGATAAAGGAATTAATTGTTTTTAGGACTGATGAAGGGAGAATGAGCGGTGCAAGGGAAGGAGAAAATGACCGTTGTGAGTCTCTTTTGAGCATGACCAAGGACCAAGTTCATTTCTAACCTTTAGAAATAAAAGGTATGTAGCAGAGCTAACACTGGCTCCTTTTGGGGATGAGATCCTCCCTGTGAGGTCTCAAGAACTGCAGATCATTGCCTTCCCTGTCAAACCAGATGAATAAAATTTCGTAGCGTTCCATTGGGCATGGAGTCTAATTAAGCTTACACTAAAACTGATAAAACAACATATTTACAACTTTATTGCCTAAAGACCTTAAATAACATAATTTCTCAAAATCACCCATTAATTGGGCCATCGAAAACTGTCACACCTTCCATACTTTGCAGTATGAAAGTATTGTTCCCTTGGATATGAGAAATGATAAAAGACCCTGTCCATAAAGGATCAAACTTCCCATGGTTGCCTTTCTTCTCTTTGAGTGCATCCCACTTAAGAACCAAGTCTCCAACCTGAAAATTATTTGTTTTTGTCCTCCTGTCAAAGGCTTCCTTGATTCTCTTTTGATGTGCTATAGACTTCTCAACCAGCTATTCTCTGATTTGATGTACCTCTGCTAAATCAGTGATCCTGTTTTCCATGTCTTCTTCCTCATTCTACTCTTCTTGCAAGAATTTCGCCACAAGGAGGATTAACTGAATTGGGAATACATATTTAGTGCCATATACCAGCTTGAATGGAGAATTCCCTGTGGATTTCTTGGTGCTCACTCTGTCAGCCCATAGTGCATACTTGAGCTTAGAATCCCAATTCCTTTTGTTGTCTTCCGACAACTTTTTGATTATCCTTATCAGGCTTTTGTTGGAAGATTATGCTAGACCATTGCCTTGTGGGTAGTATGAGGTGGAATGAACTAGCTTAATGCCCATTGAGTCACACATGTCCACCAATTATTTTGCCCTGAAAGCTGCTGCATTATCTGTGACTATTTTATGTGGACATCCAAATCTAGTGAAGATATTCTCTGTTAATAACCTTATGACCACATGGTGATCAGCCTTTCTGGTAGGGATTGCTTCAATCCATTTAGTGAAATAATCAGTGGAAACTAAGATCCATCTGTGTTGGCCATTGGAATATGGATTTACTTCTCCTACGAAATCCAAGCCCCACTGCTGGAAAGGGCCACTAACATGTATGGGTTTTAAAGGCAGGAACTTCAATTGTTGTTTCCCTTCAAATCTTTGGCACCTATCACATGATTTAACAAATGAAAAGACATCAGAAAATAAGGTGGGCCAATAGTACCCAGCTCTGAGGATTTTTTGGGTTGTAGTTTTCCAACAGTGATGCCCTCCACATATGCTGGAATGAAAATTCCACATAAGCTCCATGGATTGTTCTTTGTCCAGACACCTCAGAAGAATTCCAGAGGTGTCCCTACAGTAGCGCAAATTTTCATGAATGCAATATTTAGCTTCCCTAAGCTTAATAGTTCTTTCTTGGCTTGAACTAAGACCTGGAGGGATTTCTAGCTTCAACAAGAATTGAGCTATGGTAGAACACCATTCACATGAAGCTAAATTTTCTGCCAATGAATGATTTTTTCCTGGTTCAATTGTTTCTTTTGCTGCTTGATTATATTCTAAATTTATGCTTATGAGATTTAGGTCCAGCAATCTGCTATTGTCTTCAGCCATCAATCTGGCCGGGCCCTAACCTTTGACAAGCTTGGTGGGCTTCAATTCTATGCGAAATTCAATAAGCTTTGCATTCCCTTTAGCCCTTCTTCCATTAGCATCAAGCTGCGTTAGGACATATTTTATTGAAGTAGAGGGTACATATGCAATTATCTTGGAATGTAGAATGTAAATTCTGAAAGCTTTCAAAGATTTGATAAAAGCATATGCCTGTTTTTCAATGATATCATACTTTAGCTCAGCATCCATTAAGGTTTTGCTGAAAAATGTCACTGGATGCTCTGAATCTCCTTCATCTGCTTGCAATAAAACTGTTGCAAGGGTGTCATCAGAGGCAAATGAAAATATATGGAACTCCTTGCTGTAATATGGACTACTTAAAGTAGGAGTTTCCATAATGGCTTTCTTAACGGACTCAAAGGATCTTCTTGCTGCATCAGTCCATTTGACTTCTGACCCATTTTTCAACATGGAGGTAATGTGTTTTACAAGTTCTAAAAAACTAGGAATAAACCTCCTTAAAAAATTTATCTTGCCCAAAAAGGACTGGATGCCCTTCTTTGATCTTGGAACAGACAGGGTCTGTATTGCTCTTACCCTTTCTGGGTCAATTTTGACACCTGCAGCAGAAACAATGTGTCCTAACAACTTGCCTTCTTTTAAAGCAAACTATGACTTTTAAGGATTGACTAAAATTCCAAACCTTCTACACTTCAAGAACACTTTCTTCAAATGCTGCAAATGGTCATGATGGCTGCTGGAGTATACTGTTATATCATCTAGGTAGATAAGGACAAACTTATCCTTCTCTCCTACAAATGCTATATCCATAGCTCTCTGAAAGGTGGCTCCAACATTCATCAGCCCAAAAGGCATCTTAGAGTACATAAAAGTGGCCCAAGGAGTGGTGAATGCAATCTTCTCCTCGTCATCTGGATGTACAACAACTTGGTTATACCCTGAAAATCCATCCAGGAAAGACATCACTTTGGCCCCTGAGACCTTCTGCAACAAATGATCCATCTTGGGCAGAGGGTAATTGTCTTTATTAGAGCATTTGTTTAAGTTTATAAAATCAATGCAGAGCTTGATTTCTCCACTTTTCTTCCTCACCACCACCAAATTGGCTACCCATTTTGAATATCTGAGAGGGACTATGATTTTGGCAGCCAATAACTTCTTGATTTCTTTTTCAACTAGGGAAACGAGCAAGGGATTTATGGGCCTCAGCTTCTACTTGAAAGGGATAGTGTCTTTCTCTAAAGGGATTTTATGCTGGGTGATCTTTTTTTCATATGTCCTCAGGTCACTATATTCCCAGGCAAAGACATCAGCAAATTGCTTCATTAAAGATAAGGACAAACTTATCCTTCTCTCCTACAAATGCTATATCCATATCTCTCTGAAAGGTGTCTCCAACATTCATCAGCCCAAAAGGCATCTTAGAGTACATAAAAGTGCCCCAAGGAGTGGTGAATGCAGTCTTCTCCTGGTCATCTGGATGTACAACAACCTGGTTATACCCTGAAAATCTATCCAAAAAAGACATCACTTTGGCCCTTGAGACCTTCTGCAACAAATGCTCCATCTTGGGCAGAGGGTAATTGTCTTTCTTAGAGCATTTGTTTAAGTTTCTAAAATCAACATAGAGCCTGATTTCTCCACTTTTCTTCCTCACCACCACCAAATTGGCTACCCATTTTGAATATCTGAGAGGGACTATGATTTTGGCAGTCAATAACTTCTTGATTTCTTTTTCAACTAGGGGAAGGAGCAAGGGATTTATGGGCCTCAAATTCTACTTGATAGGGATAGTGTCTTTCTCTAAACGAATTTTATGCTGGATGATCTTTTTGTCATATTTCTTCAGGTCACTATATTCCCAGGCAAAGACATCAACAAGTTGCTTCATTGCAGTACTCAGAACTTTGGGCAACGGATAGATGAGTGGACAAATTTATGTATCTTGGATGCTCTGGACTCCCTATATTATGCCTATGGACTGCAGATTGGTCTTCTTTTTGGGCGGCCTTATGAGGAACATCATTCTGGTCAAACAACTTTTCTAAAGGGACCAGACCCTTAGGTATCTGATTGCTGGGCAGCTGGACAACGCTATCTTTACCAATTTTGTTTCTAAGCTAGGGCTAGGGACTTTCTTCCAAGGCTTCATTCTCTTGATCAATTTGCATTTCAGAGAATTCACTAATGACTTGCAGAAACCTATTCACTTCATCATCATATTCAAATACTTTCCAATGTTGGACATTATCATGCAAGGATGGCCTATATTTCATCTGAACTTCATAAACTAGTCGAGGAGGCTTGGGGGGAATAAACATGCTAGCAAACACAACAAGGGAGTCAGCAAGCTGATTTTTGACTCTAGGAATGTATGAGATACAAAAATTATCAAAAGAATATTTGTGTCTCCATACCTCATCTCTATATGCAAAATTATCATTCACTTGTTGAATGATAAGATTAGCATCTCCAAACACCTTTATGCTTCTAATTCCTCTGTCTTTAGCTGCGTTGAGGCCCAATATTAGAGCCTCATTCTGCTATATTTTTGGTGACTTGGAAAGCCTACTTAAAATATAGATGTGTGCTTTCTTATTTTGGAGATACCAACATCACCCCTGCTCCTATAGTTTCCCTGGAACATGCTCCATGAAAGAACATCTCCCAAACCTGACTGCCTTGCTCTCCCTCAGCCTGGACTATTGGTTTCTTTAGTTGCAATAAGGCCTTCTGGGATTCTTCAATTTGGAGAATACATTCTCCAAAGTCCGTGTCCACAACATAAATGGGATGATTAGAAGGGTCTTTCTCATCAATGATGATGTAGGCCAGCTGTGCTTCTCTGTACAATCTCCTGTTTTTCCCTCCAAAAACTAGGACAGTGGCATAAGATAAATCATTTTGTAACATCCCACCTAGTCTCTTAATCTACCCTCTGGACAGTAGCATGCCAAACTTAGGAGGGACATCTGCCACCACAATGTTCATCACCATGCTCTTCATGGGCAGCTAAGTTAGGTTAGTAGCTAAATCTTTGATTAATCCTAGGCATTTCACCTTTCTTGAATCAAAGGAGAATAGATCATGATATGGTCTGGTGATATCAAGGCCTAACTCTTCCATGACAGCTTTGGGCATCAAATTGTGGCTGGCCCCTGTGTCTAGCAAGCAATTGTGGAGGATTTTGTCATGAATGGTCAAGGAACATAAAATGATGGAGAATTATCATCAGCAGGTTCAGTCATTGGGCTAAGCACAACTGCAGGCTTATCATTTTGCAATTTGACATAGTTGGTGGGAGCTTGTATGGCTTTCAGCTCAAGAGCATCAAGAATAGGCTTTCTAAAAACTTCACTCTTTGCAAGTTCTATCAGAGGCATAGATATTTTTAATTTCTGGACTTCTGATTCCAAGATAAAAGGGGAAGGGGAATTGTCAAGACCTCTTACCTCTTGAGCTGGTGCTTTAAGGATGATTGGATCAGCTGCTGGTCCTTTCTATCTGATTTTTTGTTTCTCTGTTGGGACATCATCTTTTTGGGCAGGATTCTCCTTGACATTGTTTGCTTTTGACCTAAGATTGTATCTTTGTTGCTCATCAATCTGTAGAACAACCTCTTTGTCCCACCTTTGATTGGTTTGGTCCCGCAGCAATGATTCTTCGTAGGCAGCCAATGTCAAAAAAGTAGCACTGCCTTTATCTTCCATGCAATGAATTTCATCCTCTTCTTCAAACTGCTCCTCCTCCATGACTATGTTTTGGAAAGGAGCTTTAACCTTTTGTTCTTCATTTGCTTCTTTACCCCTCTGAATGATTTGCAATTGTTCATTTGCTCTTCTGAATGGATTTGGGTTTCTAGGAGAAAATGTGCTTGGAAGCCTTCCCTTTCCAGAGTTTTTCTCAACCTTCAGGTTAGATATCTCAGAGCCAATGACTCTATCATCTTAGTCATTTTATCTAATTTAGGTTCTGAAGATGAAGTAGAGGAAGAAAAAGCCTCACCTCTCTGCCTCATTCTATCAGCATGAATTTTGAGTTTTTCTGTAGCCATAATATTAGATTCCACCTCTAGGGTTGCATCTTGCATTTCGACTAGAGTAGCACATCTTCTTTCTCTCAACAATAGGCAGAAATCAGAGTCAAAAGCATTGGAATAAGTGAGTTTGGCAGAGGTGGGGATTGGCTTTACTTCAGCTGGTATCTTACTATACATACGATTGAATCTTTTATTAAAATCAAGCAATGATTCCCCATTTTCCCTCTTGAGGTTTCCAAACTCTGTATGGTAATATAGCAAGTCTTTTTTATCTCCCCAATGCTTCAGAAATACATCATCTAATGCTTCAATGTCTGCTATAGATCTAGGGGTCAATTCTCTGAACCACTTTCTAGCCTCTCCATCAAGGGTCTGAAAAAACACTCTCATCCACACATCATCCTCACTGATATCTAGGTTATCAGCATAACTATAAAAAGATTCAAGGTGTTCTTCAGTTGTTACTCCCTCTGTACCAGTGAACTTGGGCATATATTTCTGATACTCTCCAATAGGCATGACATTCAAAGGAACGGGCAAGACCAGGGGTCCATACCTAGCAGTTATGATTCTTTCCATCTTCATGGGTGCCTGTTGGCCTGCCATGACTGGGATGGGTGGAAAGATACTGGCAGATTGGGTGGTAGGAAGCAATGAAATAGATGACAGAGATAAAGGAATATGATGGACTGTATGGGAGGCTTTCTTTGGACTGAGATCCAAAGAGGAACTAAATGAACAAGGAGCTGTATGAATCTCTGAGAGTATTTCTTCACTAACAATGCTAGGCTCTATATCTTCAAACTATACATGTTTGGCTACAAGCCTTTCTTGCAGAGATTCATAAGATTTCTTAGGCTTACCTGATCCTGATGCTCCTTTCTATGATGTTTTCTTCCACTTGACAATCTTCTCAGGGTCAGGCACTGGGTTGGCTAGTGATTTTTGAGGATTTCTCTGGCTATGCCTCACAAACTGAGCCAGAACTGTAATGTGAAGTCACCACTAGGTTGGTTCCCTAGTAGAGTCGCTAGATAGATCATTACAACCAGAATTGTGTCTAGGCTTTGTCTATCATCAAATCTAGAACTGCGTCATTCTACCAGGGAAGCTGAGCTTCAATCTCCTCTCCCCAGCAACAACACTAATTAATGTTATCACCCCAAGAAACTTTCTTAGGTTGTAGCTCAGAGATGCTTGGGAACATAAAAATTCAACTTAATGTTGCAAATTGATGAATGGAAGGAATGATGCTTGTTCAAGCCAGATAACCACTTCTACTATGCTTAACTCCAGACATGTGTGAACACCCACAGACTACAAGGATTTAGACCACCAATTACTCATAGTTCAAGGATTGGGTGAATTTGGAGAATACTGACCACACCAATGGATGCACAAGACCTTGTGATGGCCGGCTACAACCAGTAAAGAAGTATGCAAATCTAATTCCCTAATGCACAGACAGGATGACAACTCTCTGGCACTAGGTGAAAAGAAACCTGAATAACTCATTCACTGATACATACAAGATTTCAACATAGAGGTAGGGTGACAGCTACTCTAATGCTAAGCATCAAGAGTTCAGGAACGCAGTGTATCAAGCACAGCTTGGAAAAGAAGATAAATGGAAAGTGAGAAATTAACAACAAAAGAAGTTTGTATTAGCTGAAAATGTAGACGAGATGTTGCAAGTATCAAAGTAGTTATAGTCTCCAGAAGTTGAACCTTACATCAAAACAACAACCATCAACCCTGATTACATCTTCTTTCTGGGTATATATAGAGTTTCATTACAAAGGCACTCAACCATTCTAAATATGGAAGGGTCATAATTGACCACCAACCGCTTTAACTGCTTGATGGAGTCTCTGGTGCATTTTCTTGCTTCAGTGGATAATTTTGATCTTTTTCCTGTGCTTTGCTATCCTCTTAGGTGGCTGAGGTGTCATATAGGATGAAATCCCATAACTGTTAAATGTGGTTATCTACTCGAGCTCTGTCCTTTTCCTTCTCGGCCATGAAATGCACCTGGTACTGGTATATTGGTCACCTTCATCCTTCAGGAGCACGGAACAGTTAAGAGACGCAGACTGCATAGCAGGTGGATGAGTAGGAGGAAGGAGAAGGGTCGACTGTCGGATCAGGAGGATCGATGGTAGAGATGACTTGGCAGGGGACATCAGAAGAAGCGAGAGTGGAACAAGCATGGGCTGTTGGATCTTGGTGGAACTGATCCAACTGTGGTCAGGCGAGGAAGATGCACGACGGTTATCGGGCAAGGACAGAGGATTGAGCAGTAAGCAGTATCGATCGCATCGCCTTTGGGCATTAGGCAGTAAAAGGACGAGGGCATGCGATTCCATTTAGCACATGACACGTAGCGATGGAGGAGAGAGAAAAACTTCTCTCCACTGCATGCTAATGTGCCATTGCTTTGTGGGCGCGAAATGAGCGAAAGCCATTCGATCTTGACGGAATTGATCGGACGGTGGAGGAGTGATCAGGTGAGTCGCTTTATCGGGCGCGACGAGAGTCATTGGATCAGGTTTTTCTTTTGGTAGTTTTGGGCCTTTACGTAGGGTGATGTGCAATTGCAATCAGATCATATCCCAATATCGCATCGGTGGAAGCCGAGGGGCGCAACCTTTATACACTCATGGATGCGACTTGCGATAGTAATTAAACCTTGACCCAACAAAGGAATTAATCATTTTTAGGACTGATGAAGGGAGAGTGAGTAGTGCAAGGGAAGGAGAAAATGACCATTGTGATTCTCTTTTGAGCATGACCAAGGACCAAGTTCATTTCCGACCTTTAGAAATCAAAGGTATGTAGCAGAGCTAACAGGACCCATACATGCTCACAAATTTCTTGGAAACTTGTATGAGTTTACTGCACGATGGTAAGGTTGTGAAAGGGTTACAGGAGCTCATCAACAGATGTGCTTGGACCACAACAAGAGAACTGCACATAATCTGGAATATTGGAAAGTATAAGACAAGGACAGGTCGTGAAATGAGACTCACTGCACAGATCAGAGAATATGAGATGGATGAAGTCATTCTGGATTTGGGATCAAATTTGAATGTTCTACCAAAATAGACATGGGAATGAATGGGGAGATCCGTGCTACAATGGTCTCTAATTCAGCTAAGGATGGTGAATCAGTAGAAAATAATACCCATGGGGCAATTGCAAGTAATAACTGTGGATATTGAGGGAGCGAGTGCGCTGGAAGATTTTGAAGTAATAGAGATTGTTGATGACAGAAATCCCCACCCTGCGCTCCTGGGAATTGACTGGGCCACTGATATGAATGGGGTAATCAATCTGAAGAAGCAAAAAATGATCTTTGAGAAAAGTTCACTACGCATAATTATACCCCTGGATCCTACTAAAGGATCACGTTATATGGAACCGGTCCACGACTGTGAGAATGATGATGATCTGAAATGCATCTACAAGATAACAACGTGAAACCAAGACTAGGTGAATCTCACCACAAATGGGAGGATTACATGGGAGCACAAGAGCTTCTGCACTTCGGATTCTGACGAAGAAATAGAATGATGGCAGAATCGGTTACACGAAGTAATTACGCTGAATTGCAATATGATGCCCAGGTCGCTACACTATGAGTCAACAGAAGTAAGAGATCTACCTACTTATGATGGTCTAAATGAGGTAGATGCCTTCTTGCATGCATTTGAAAGGGAGGTGCCAGAAAAGCAACGCTTCTAGGCCTTAGACTGGGTGTTGCACGCTACGCTTGCAAGATGGTGGGGTACACACCAAGGAAGCTTTGATGATTGGCACAAATGTAGGAGAATGATGCGAGTATGATTTGGGAAGCCTAAGGTGCGACTAACAGACAAGTATGATGGGCAAGATGATCCACATGCGCATTTGGGCAAGTGGACATAGGCCTATGGAGAAAAGCCAAAACCAGAGTGGGTGCACCTGTTCTATCATACCCTAGATGTTATACCAATGAGTTGGTATATAGAAATAGAGCTCTGCCATGGGACATGTGAATGGGATATCCTGTGCAATTGGTTCATGATGACCTTCGATTTTGAGGATGGGTGGGATAGTATTGATGAAGCACTACAAGAGGTAAAAGTAGCCATCTTTAGGATACCACAGGAGCCAGTAGACTTTATTCAGCCTGAATGGGCTACTCAGCTGAGTCACACGCTAGAATGTTATAATGTAACTGCTGAAGAGAAGGATGAGGATCCATGGAATATTAACATTCTAGAAATAGAAGGCCACCACGAGGTTCACAGACCATATATTGAGAACCCTGATATAACCACACTGGTGAAAACTAAGCAAGTAAACATTGGTATGGAGGCAGAACCCAAATTCGCAAAGATCAGAGACTACTGGGACGACGCGGCAATGGATAAGGTCGTTGAATTACTTTGCGAATATCAAGACTTATTCCCGACCAAGTTTACAGATTTGAAAGGAATAATCATAGATCTAAGAGAAATGAAGATCACATTAAAGTCGAAGTGAAGCCAGTTAAGCAGAGGCCTTACTGCTTAAATCCGAAATACAAGGAGAAGATCCATGTAGAACTAGACAAAATGCTCACAACAGGCATCATTGAGCCTATGGAAGAATCTGATTGGGTAAGCCGAATGGTGGTACAAGAGAAGAAGAAAAAGGATGAGATAAGGATATGCGTGGATCTCAGAAAATTGAATGACGCTTTTGTGCATGATACATTCCCAACTCCGTTCACAGATGAAGTGTTGGACAATGTAGGAGGCTAGGAAGCATATTCTTTCACTATTGGGTTCTCAGGATACCACTAGATCAAAATCACACTAGGGGATAGGAGTAAGAAAACCTTCACGACTGAGTGGGGTTGCTTTCAATATACTGTCATGCCATTTGGATTGAAGAATAACCCTACTATCTTTTCATGTGTGGTTGTTGTGGCATACAAGGAATATATTCATAAGTTCTTGGAGCTCTATTTTGATGGTTGGACTGTGTTTGGGTTGGTTAAGTGCCACATAGCGAGCTTGCACTTAATGCTAGATACTTGTCAAAGATACCAAATTTCACTCAACCTGAAGAAGTGTCTATTCCTCATTCCTTTTGGGAAGCTATTGCAGCATGTGGTTTGCAGACAAGGGCTGATGGTAGACCCCATGAAGATCACGATGATTCTGAGCTTGGAAGTGCCGAGAAGTGTAAAACAGTTGTGCGCCACTCTGGGACATACAAGATATTATAGAAAGTTTATCAAAGGCTATGCCTAGATCACCGCGCCGATGGAAAAATTGTTGAAGAAGGATGTCATGTTCTACTGGAACGATGACTATAAGAAAATCCTGGATACATTGAAATAAAAGATGGTTACTGCGCCGATTATAGTCTTCTTGAGCTGGAAGAAAGAGTTCCATGTACATGTTGATGCGTCATGTATAACGCTGGGGGAAGTACTGATGCAAGATGGCGGAGAAGGCTTAGATCACCCTATCACATTGACAAGTCGCAGATTATCCAAAGTAGAGAAGAACCATTCCACCACTGAGTGCGAGGGACTAGCTATGGTATATGTGCTCCAGAAGTATCGACACCACTTGCTAGGAGGCCACTTTAAGATGTATACAAATCACTACGTGCTAAATTACCTGGTCAATAAGCCTGTGTTGGGGGGGCTCATTTGCATATGGATTTTATTGTTCCAAGAATACAATTTCGAAGTTGTTGTGAAGCCTGGATGATTGAACATGGGACCAGATCACTTGTCACACATTGAGACAAGGGAGGAACCTACTAGTTTGGAGGAAGGATTACCTGATGTGCATCTCTTTGCTATGTGCATAGCGGATGGACATTTTGAATATATAATACACTTTCTAACAATTGGAACTGCGTTGGAAGGATACTCTGTCCAGCAAAAGAAGGAATTAGTGGTGCATGCGACATATTTATCTATCATTTTGGGCATTTATACAATATGGGGAATGATGAAATACTGCGAAGGTATGTACCTAAATTTGAACGAAGCAGTATCCTCATGGACGCTCATGGGGGCACTACGGGAGGAAATTATGCAGGAAGAGAAACCGCACAGAGGATTCTATGCACTGGGTTATGGTGGCCAACCCTTCATTAGGATTCAAAAGCATATTGCAAAGCGTGCAACATATTTCAGAGTACAGGTAGGCCATTGTGAAGGGATGATATGCCTTTGAATCCACAAATGGAATTGCAACCTTTCAAATAATGGGAAATATATTTTTTAGGACCCATTAAACCTCAAGGAAAGATAGGCACGAGGTATATTATCACTGTGACATAGAATTTGACTCATTGGGCAGAAGCACAATCAGTGAAGGATTCCACTGGCATGACTGCTGCGAAGTTTCTGTTTGAACATGCACTGATGTGATTTGGATGTCTGATGATCTTGATGAGTGATCATGGTATACACTTCCTGAACGAAATGATCACCATGTTGATTGAAGAGTTTCAGGTGTATCATCAGAAGAGCACACTGTATCACCCATAGGCTAATGGGACAATAGAAGCATTCAACAAAGTACTAGAAACCGTGCTGACCAACGTATGCAATGCACAACATAGTGATTGGGACCTACGGATACCTACAATGTTATGGGCTTATCAAATGACATGAAAGAAATTGATGGGACAAACACCTTTTAGGCTTGTCTATGGAGTGGAAGCCATAATGCCTATGGAATACATCATGCCTAGTCTGCGCATAGTAGCGCTCATAGGTATGATGGATCATGGAGCCCTAGAGGAGAGGATTGTGCAGCTAGAAGAGCTCAAAGAAGAACAATTTTTGGTTGGATTCCACCAGCAGGTCCAAAAGCGGCACAAAAAGGCATGGCATGACCGACACATCAAGTTGTGCACATTCAAGGTAAACGATCTAGTTTTTTTGTATGATAGTAAGTTTGATAAATTCCTAGAGAAATTCAGAATGCACTTGTTAGGGTCATATATTATTAAGGAGATTACAGTTGGTAAAGTTGAATGCCAATCCCTTCCCAGGAAAAGTGAATGGTAGTCATTTGAAGCCATACACAGGTGACCCGACCACCTGACTAGTCAACCGAAGCACAATCTTAGTGCTCTAGGCAGCTGAAAGGAGGCATAGGACTATACACTACTCTACCCGAGAACTGTACGATAACAAAACAGCATGCAGTCACGAAGTGTCACAGGGTTTGCGACAATGCGAGGACAACTATGTTGGTGTGCAAGTTGGCCGAAAAGTGACCATTACAGTCACTATTCATGATTTGATGCTTGGTTTGAGGCCAAATGGAGTAGGCGATAGGCATTTAAGGTGAACTTTATGGGTTAGATTCTTGGAAATTTGCCACCAATCTAGCATTAATGGGCTGAATGTCGGGGTAATAGTCGAATTCAAATTCAAAAGGCCCTATAAATTACAAGTCACTGTCCAATGAAAAACACTTGGCATTTTGAGAACTTAGTTGTTGCGCTATCAAATGTATATGGACCTATCAAACTTTGACGCTTTGAGAGAATGTTTAGTGTTTGAAACCTTTCCAAAGGAAACATAAGGCCTTCTAACTAGATTGATGTTGACACCCATGGAAGCCACGTAGGAGATTGCAGAAGTAGAAGCCCCAGAGTGCATCGGAATAATCGATAAGGTCCCTAAATCACCGTGCATGCTAAGACCTAAGAAGGACAAGCAAACCATGATACTGGTGCATGTTTCACCCGAAAATCCACTGAGGACCAAGCTCACATTGGAGGAAAAGGGGAAGGCCATTAATTTGGAAGTTGATGAGGAGGAAGAGTTTGAAGAAATCCTGGTGGAGGAGGAGGATGTAGAGATGGAAGTCGAAACCCAAGGCGTAGACCCTATCACCAGGCTATCGGAATATATTCCTTTGTGAAAGGGTAAAGCTAAGGTTCCAAAGGATATAGATGAGAGTGAGATCTCTCTACAAACTCCCCTACTCCTAGATGATATTGTGTTTGAAGGAGTGCATTTGGGACGGGTTCCCATGCTGAAATTTAAAGATTAGTACCTCACAAACCATAAGAAGTTCTCGCATTTAGCGAGTGCAAAGATAATGTGCCAGAAGATAGACGTGCCGGCTAGAATGATAGAGTTGTAGCTGCACAAATGGCTCCAAGGTGTTGAGAAAGCAGGGTTTTTAAACTTGCTCTAGGTGCCACATTACCACCGTGCCCCAGTGACCATTTTCTTCATTAGGCAGCTTCACTGCTTGGTGCATGATGGGTGCTTGTGGATGGAGGAGCCCATCCCCATCATGGACCATCTAATTCACTGGATTACACTATTGCCTTGCACAGGGGAGGACCCAACAAACATTTCAGAGGAAAAAGGAGGCGACTTGGCCTTGGTGGAGGCAATGAAAAGAAGTTCAAGTTGGAGAAGAAGAAGCGAGGGTATGCCATCTCTAGCATCAAAAACCCTGCAGTCAAGGTTACGACATAGATATTGGCAGGGAAGGTGATGTGAAAGTGTTGCGCGGATGAGGTGCCTATAACACTGGTTTCACTAGCAGTGTAATACACAGAAGGGGTCCAGTTCAACTGGGCAAACTATCTATCCAGTGAGTTCCTTGTGAACTGCCATGAGGCACAGGAGCAGGAAATTTTTTTTATTACGCATGGTTCCTGTTATCGATAGTACTAGTGGCATGGGAGTTTCCCAAAGATAGCTAGTTCCTGTCGATCGTGCAGGACCTTCTAGAGGCAGTGAAGTATGCTTTACTATGGGCGACCAGGGACGCACAAAGGATAAGGGAGAGTAAGATATTTTGGGTACTCATGGAGATGAACATCACGATGGGGGTCAATCGTAAGCCATGGTTATCACCCATAGTCTACAATAGTCTGTAGAGCTTTGTAGAATTCAAAGCAGACTTCCACCATGTCTTCGTCAGGGTGCAGAAGGACCCTATGAAGATGTGGCATAAGTTACCGTACTTGGCCACCGATGATGTAATTTTTGTGGTCCTTGAGTCTTGGTCACAGGAGTGATGCGCTCTAGCTAACTCTATGGTGGAAGCAGAAAATTCCACCATGAAATGGAGGAGGGAAGAGACAAAACTGTGGATGGAACAGATGGCAAAAAAGCACAGGAAAGAAGAAGCAGTGGATAAGGCCCAGGTAGCGCACAACACTACAAAGTTGGCATAACAACAACAAAAAATAACAGAAGAAGAGCGCGAAGGACATAAGTCACCTTTGCCCGAACTAGAGACTGATACAGAACAAGGTGGCGTGGACCTGCAGACGATGCCCACCTAGCTAAAACGTCCGAGACCATGCGAGCAGGTAGGGCCATGAAAGAAAATGAAGGCCTCAAGGACATCTTTCGACCCTATCACCCTCATCGAAGTGGATCTACATGATATCAGTGAAACGGTGAGAGATGTCATTGCGGAGGCCCTCCAACAGTTTGAGGAATAGCACGAGTTGGTATTGGGGGTCCTCCTGACACAAATATAGGAATTGCAAGTGTTAGGACCCTATAATGTACCTTTTTACTCATACTTTTTGCTATCATTACATCCTTTTTCTACTCACATTTAAGCCTACATTATCACATTAATCTATTTTTCCAAAGGTATAAAACGTTTCTTCTCTTTGGTATATGTTTAACTTGTTTTACATCTAAATTTACATTACTTTCATACTTAGCCACTAATCGGAAATATATAGTTGCTAAAATAGTTTGAAGACTGCAGTTACTATATTGTTGCTGCTTGAAGACCACATTGCTGAAACAGTAAATAGTACACATATCTTGATGCTGAAATAGTTCGTGATCTGCGATGCTAAAACAACCTATGATCTGCGATGCTGAAACATTTCATGATTTACGATGCTGAAACAATATTTCATATACAATAGTGACAAGAAAGGATAATTAAAGGAGCTGTTACACTGGCCACAATAGCTATACCTCAAACTAGCACCATTACAATCACTGTAACAACATTTTACTATGGAAGATTGGAATATCTTATTCTAGCATAGAAGATTAGATCAGACTAATAATATGATTTGTATGTACACATGTAATCATTGTATTAAGAGGATTTCTCCTCTTTAAATAGAGGAGAAATCAACATTAGGGGGATGACAAAATACGAAAGGTTTAACTAGAAGGGATTTACAAAGAAGGGTGTGTTTATTCTTATTGTAACATGTTATATTTGACAGATGAATAAAACATTACTTTGAGCACTTCTTCTTAGTTCCCATTCATTTCTGGGGAATCTTGTGAGAAGGAGAGGGCCCACCTTCCTCACAAGATTCACCCATTAGTTCTGTAGTGTGTTAATTATTGTTTTGATTCATGCCTTGTTAGAACTATGCTATCTATTGCTGAAACTCTGTTTCAACTGATTGTTGATCGTTTTCATACAATTCACTCCTAGGTAATTGCTATTCAGTTCGATTGGTGATTCTGTTTGCCGAATGAGTTGATGAAATTGTGATGGTCAAAGACAAGTACTGAAGATTCCTACTTTGGGGAATAGGGTCTGTTCTCTGTTACATCATAGTTAGTATTTTCTTTTGCAGATTGCTGAAAGGTTCCTTTTTCCTAGGTTGCTATTTCTTAATATAATCTAGGATTCTTCTGATAATTGTTTTCCTTTGAATATTGAATTCTGCAATAGAAATATTGATTTTACTGTAATTCAAAGTAGAGCTTCAGTCTGATTCAAATCAAGGTGTGATTAGTGTAACATTTACTACAATGCTAGATTTCTTTAGAGATTGAGCATATACAGTGTGTGATTGCCTTTGAAATAAATATACTTCCCTAGGTTGACAATTTATGTAGCACTTGATTGTTTAACTAAATAAGAAATTATAGTAACCAACATTTTGACACCACTTTCAGGGAAGGCAATTATAGATTTCAAAAGCATTTATGTTTTTCTTTCAGATGTATAGATTGCATGAGAGGACATGGAGCCCCCAAGAAAACTAACCCTACAGGTGGTATGGGTAGAGGAAGGGGAGGAGGAAGAAAGACTTTTGTCAACGAGATGATATCAAAATCTGAATTTTCTGTTTCTTAGCGACCAAGCTCTCGAAAACTAAAGCCTCAACCTTCCTTTCAAGCGAACTTTGAAACGGAGGAAGAGATTTGGAGCCCTGAAACAATTGAGAAACTAACAAGAAACATTGAGGATCGAGCAAGTGCAGTAGGGAAACAAACAGAAGAAACCATGGATGGGTATAATGAAGAACTGCACCATGAAGAATAGGTAGGTCCTTAAGGAGAGGTAAATGATGAAAACTCTTTTTCTGCCTTAGGATTTCCCATTGGTGATCTTCCTAGAGGAGTAGCTCCTATGAAGAATATTCCACTTTCAGCTTTACCTAACTTTCATGGTTTATCTTCTGAAGATCCTGATGAATTCCTTTTCGAGTTTGATATATTATGCAGAAGTTATTATTACATTACCAATGCTAAAAAATTAAAGCTATTTCCAACAAAATTAAAGGGAAATGCATTAAGATGGTTCATGAGTCTTGGAGGTCATGTAATCACAACATGGGATCAGATGAAACATAAATTTATGCACAAATGTTATGAATCCAGCTCAACAAAAGATAGAAAAGATAGATCAACGCCTTAGAATTCAGCCTCTTCGAGGGGGCAACCTCCTTTACATTACATAAAATGAACAATTCTTGGATGATACAAATGAAAATACCTCCTTTCTATATATAAGAGTCTAAGGGGTCATAATAATCAGAGCCGAAATAACAATAATAATGTAAGGGCACAATAATAATAATAGTGGGCTTCTATTGGGCACAATAGTGACAATATGGGCACTACATGGGTACATCAATATAATAAGGGGGTTGTACTAATAACAATAAGGGGTTACACTAGTAGTATAGGGGCCTAACATGCCCCTCTCCTTCAAAAAGCGTTGTCCTTAACGCTTGAGTAGTTCTTGATGCTTTTGTATAAAATTCTTGTCCTCCCATGTGGAAT